>JAFIDM010031656.1:0-12806 GCA_023159025.1 Thereuonema tuberculata | reverse complement strand
AATGGGCAGATCATTGTAAATTTAAAGGAGTAAATTTTAGCGATTATATTTTTATTCTAAACTGTATTCTCTGTTCAAGAACATTAATGTTTGTATTTTATACATTTTGTAAAACTATATTTATAATGGCATTTAAAATGTCCCAAGTTACCAAAATTACTTTTGAACGAAGACAGAAAGAATTAGTGAAGTTAGATATTGGTACAGGAAAGTGACCATCCGCTTTCAGATGAAACTGACGTCAGCGCTCTAGCGGCAAAATGTGGAAGTTAGGAAACCTGTCTCGGAAACTATGAGATACGGGAAAAAGAAATAAATCAAAAAGTTATAGAGCATCACCGTATTAGTAGGAAATGATATTTTACAGAAAAGAATCATGCCAATAGAAGGCGGTAGAGGTCACCAACAAACTCCTTTCTGTGCCGTGTGCAAACGATGGCTGTGACGTGACTCCTGCAGATAAAACTCGGGCTTTACATTCTACAAAGAATCGTCGAATATCGAATACTCCGAACGTTAATGACTACGTAGTAGCTTGTAAACAAAAGATCATGGCTGCTTATTCGAAAGAAGAGAATTGTGAAATGGTACTGCTATAAAGAGAAGTCCTCAAGAACTCTACGGAAGCTACTCGTCATTGCTTTTGCATTAAATGACATTTCGAAAACATTAGTTTCTCCCGCGTTCTATTTGCACGATTCTTTTATGTAAAATGTAATTTCCTACTAATTCAGTGATGATCTACAACTCTGTCATTTATTTGTTTTCCGTATCAGTTTCCGAGATAGCGTTAATAACTTCCGCATTTTGACTCTAAGGGCACTGTCGCCAGTTTCCATCTGATAGCGCATGGTTGCTTTTCTATACAGATACCAAACTTCCCTAACTGTAGCTTTATTCTTTCAATTAAGGTAGTTTGGGAACTGAGGACTTTCCCGTGTACCCTGTGTATAATATAAAAGAAATCCAAGAAATGAATTTTCATCACCAATAACAATGATTAGTAATTGGTATATTTTTTTGATTAATCAATCCTTTGTTTTCTTCTGGTATTAATAAAATGCTAGAAAGGAAAGAATTAATCGAAGGTTGCCAAGTTCGTATTTGAAATTAATTAGAAACTTAAATTTTTTGTAAATATTAATCCTCTATAGTCATTTTTATTTCTTGCCTATGTCTTGAATAGTTATACAGAATATAATTTTTTTTTACTATACAGCCGTTCAATAATATCAATGAATATAAGACAATGAAAACTAGCATTTACTTTTTCCAGATTCTTCTATAGTTATTTTTTTCTTAATTTAAAAATTAATAGAATTACAAAGGTGCTTAAATGTTGAGGACACGATATCGGCTAGTAATTTTTTCTAAATATTAATTCTCAATAGTCATTTTTATTTCTTGCATATATTTTGAATAGTTATATAGAATATATTTATTTTTACTGTATTCTCATTCAATAAAGACAATGAAAACTAGCATATACTTTTTCCAGATTATTCTTTAGTATTTTTTTATTAAGTTAAAAATTAATAGAATCACAAGGGTTCTTAAACTTCATAAGACTCGTCGCTCCAATTCCTTCCGTATGTACTGTTTAAACCTAAAATACTTTATAAAGTAAAAACTACATATATTAATTAGTTCTCCACACTGTGTAAAATGTTGAATCTGGATATTTTATTACAAATTCCAATATTAATTTCTGCATTGGAATAAAATTTTACAAGATAACACCAATGGTGTTCAGGCACAACCTTTAGGTCAAGGCTACTGCCTGCCGTGAGACTGATTTCTCTGAACTTTAGTTCGAATCCTTCTCCAGAATGGATGTGACTCTCTTCTGTGTTTTGTCTGTATAATGTGACTCTCTTGTGGTTAATTGTGTATCCGTGGCAGCCATTCTTCAACTAAATGGTTCCGTTTCTGCCAATTGTTGAGGCCAAAAGACATAAGCGCCAAGAGACGAAATATTAGGAAACAAAAATAAAAATACTATATAGTATTAATGAATTGCTGCTGAGTACGAAGCTGAGATTAGAAATACTAGCTTAAACTATTGTTTTGATGACTAAGAGGATTTTAAGAAACTTATTTTTAATTTCAATTAATTTTGTAAAATGTTTTATTATGTGTATAAACAATTTGAAATCAATACTTTGATAAAAACTGAGAAATCTCCTAATGTATTGGAAGTAAAAATAAAACAAACCAGTAGGTGAGAAACTTATTTCTTAAAAATCAGGATATTTTCATATATATATATAAAAAAATAAGTCTGAATAATGTTTTGGTGAAAAGAATTATGTTCCATCAACTATTACTTATGAATTGAGAGGATCTTGAAACTAAAGAATATTTTCTAAGTGCTAAAGAACTGTACCCTAGAACTGAATGTAATAGAATGGTGCCCTAATACTGTCCATTACTGATACTAACTATTACACCCACACTGACTAACCCTTCCATTTGAATGGATTATTCCCTTGGCTTTGTCTTTATCGCTTCTTGGATTTCCTTATCCCACTGAACACAAGAACACTGTAGTGAAGAACATCAAGCACACATTCTGAGAACTTAACATTAGATTTAGTCCGAAATTCAAAGAGATTTCATAGTTTTAATAATTACTACGTTTAAAGTCATTCGGGGCATCTTTTCTTTGTACATATCTTTATTTCTCCATGTCCTAATAAATTTCTTTATAAATCCACATTTTAATAAAATAATCCTCCATTAATTTTATAATTAACTTCCTAAAAATTTAATAAAATATTAACTCCTTTAATGAATATTTGTCACTAGAAAAGTTACATCGAACTTCCATTAACCCTAAACACTAACGTTCTATGTAATTTATACTAAACCAACTGAAAAAGAAAGAATGATTTTGTTACTTAAATCTCCATCTATACTTTTAGAAAGATATTCCAACAAATTTACATACATCTAACCAATGTTTAGCAAAACTAATTAAGAGCACACATGAAAACAACAATGGAAATGAGTGAATTCATTACATCACAAGGAAGATTTAAAGAACAAAGCAAATAAAGAGTAATTGATAGATCAGAAATATAAAAAATGGAGAACTGGTCAGAAAATACATTTCAAGCTACCGATTTGAAGACTAATTAGACACTGATACATTGAGGTTGAAGGGCAGAAGCAAAAGCCATCGTGATGGAAAGTATCCATTAAGGATTACCTGCAAACCATTAAGATTAGGTAAAATCAAATACATGTGAAAAATTAATTCCAGATGTCAAGTAGAAATTCTCACACAAATGGCTTGAAGACTGAAGTAACACAGCAGCTAAAAGAAAATACAATGGTCTTGATTTAAAATCATCAAACACAAATGCATCAATGTTGCATAACATGGTTAGTGGATGTGGATACATTGGTCACAACAGCAGTCTTCTCTAATAATTAACCATGTCCTCACTTTTACTCTTGAAACATTCCAAATTATACCCTCTTGTTTGACTATGAAGTGTCTCTCCTTTCTTGCATGGACTCCATTTTGAATTTACTGTGACATAATGAATTCCCAGAAAACAACAATTCATCAAAAAATTCCGAATATGAATCCCTTCTGTTTTAACAAAAATAATGGGCCTTTCTTACATTACTGATTTTTTTTTTTTTTTTTTTAAATTCGAAATTTAGATTTTCTGTCTAAAGGTGCTGGTGGAGATAAAACATTGTTTAATGATAAAATAGGTTACAAAGATTGCAGTCATTTATCTAGAAATACAAAACGACATGAAAAGAGTGTAGCACATTTTGAAAAGACAATGTTCAAAACAAAATACAGAGAAAGGAATAACTGTAGAATCAATAAAATCAGGCGCAAATGGATCGTTAAGAAAAACCCAAAACAGGTGGATAGTAGTTATTGAGAAAGTTATATATATCTAACACATCTTCAGTTATGTTGAAACAAAATTATAATTTTTATGTCGATAGAACAGTGTTTGGAACAGTTCTATGAATTTGCCCTTAGTTTCAATGCGTAAAACCTACTATTAACACCATATACAGAAACACTTCCTTCGAATAGTGACACTTTTAATTTCGAAGTCAAATAATAGCAAATATTTTTCTAACATACGGCCATAAAACAACAATCAGCTGTGGTCTACTCGATTGATTTAGATTGATTTTATCTTTGGAACCTTTGAAATCTTTCTGAATGATATAAGAAATGTGTTCTACATTGTAAGGATCCCCATTTTCATCCAACATTCCCACACACAAATACCTGAATGTTGGCAATGGATTTCTTTTTCATTGAGACTCTCATCTTTTGTAAAAATTACAATGGATTCGTATCAAACGTTCACAAATTTCTCTTTTATATTCACTGATCTGATTTCAACTGACACGAAATACTGTATACTGAGTTCACCATCTGACAGTAGCCCTTGCTAAACCAAAACCAAATTTGATGTTTGGTATTTAGGCCTACATTAGTATCAGAGGAGTAAATTCCCTATCGATTGTATATTGTTTTATTCCAATGGACTCTAATGCTTGTGTTATATAGTTTATTGTAAAACGCTATTTATAATGAAATTGAGAGGAATAATATAAAAGCAACAAATATTCACTATATTTTTGTGTTCTAGTGGAAAGTTTCAATGAATATATTTCATATGGAAATTTAATGTATTTTCTTTATGTTAGTTCCGTAATAATTACTTTCGAAGGTTAGTGTAGTTTAATTAAACGAAAATATTAATTTAAAAGGAAGAACTTCATTATTCACAATAAAAAGTAAATATTAATGGTATTATAACTTAATGATTTTCATTAAATATCTTTTTAAATCGGTTACGTAATTTCCAAATCGATTACGGTTGGTCACAGAAGATGTTCAATGAGTCCTCCATTCTCAGAGAACATTTGCATTCGAAGCGTACCGTGCTCTATAATCTGTCGGAACAATTCGTCATGCAGACCCCAAGATTCACATCTTATGGCGTCTTTTTATAAGACCTGTACCTTGTGCAACCTACCTAGATAGACAGTATCCTTGAGATAACCCCAGAGCCAAAAGTTACAAGCATTGATGTCAGGGGATCGTGCAGCATAAGGATAATGCTTGCTTATTACACGATCATTAGGGATGCACTCTACAATCGCATTCCTGTGCCTACGGCAACTTCATCAACAGTTTCTTCTGATATTAGCCTTCCGCCTCTGCCTTGTGCTACTGTTACCGATGTCTCAAATTTGCGAACCATACAAGGTAAATTTGTTATGGATAGTGGTCCTCGACCCCTTCTGATGCCTCTGATACCCTAGTGGCATTCAAATGCAACTGATAAAGCTTCACGAGTAAAGCGCGGTCAACAAGTGTTAACGGCATTGCTCTGCTCTTGTCGAAGAATAGTGCACGAGTTATGGTGTGCTAGCCTTTTCAAGAAGAGCTCCATTTCCATAATCTATTTTAAATTAAAGACTGTAAGCGTCCTAGTTTTTTGGGGCTTATTTTGTTTTGTTTTTTTAAATTGATATGCAGTAAATTCCCGATTATCCACGGAATTGGTGGCGCGTTTACTGTATATATATATATATATATATATAGATAGATAGATAGATAGATAGATAGATAGATAGATAGATAGATAGATAGATATACACTGCCCGGCCACTTTATTAGGTACACCTACCTAGTAGTGTGTTATGCCTCCTTTAGCCCTCAAAACTGCCTGAATTCGTCGAGGCAGGGATTCCACAATAAGCTGAAAACGTTGTTGAGGTATGGTGTACCATGCAGACATACTCGAGTGTGTCACGCAGTTCAAGAAGATTTGATGGAAATGTAGGCCAGGAGCGAACAGCCCGTTCCATCTCATCCCACAAATTTTCAATTGGGCTGAGATCCGGGGACTGAGCGGGACACTGCAGCAAGGACAAGTCATGATCATGTTCCTCAAACCATCACATAGTGATGCGGGCTTTATGCACCGGCGCATTATCCTGTTGGAAGTAGCCATCTGCATGAGGATAAACTGTTAACATGTATGGTTGCACTTTGTGCAAACAAGCGTTCCTCAAAGCACAGATCTCTATTAATTTCCCTGAAAATGTCACCCCAGAGTATTTTACAGAGCAGTGCTCAAAAAATTATTTTGCTGATTGAAGATTTATTTCCAAAAGGAATTGGAAAATTAAAATGAATAATTTAACTTTCGTAAAAAGTTCAAAAAAGTTCTTAGTTCCACCCAGCGCACATAATACATTAAAAGAGAAATAAAACTTAAAATTCAAATAAAAACTAAAACATGCTAAAATAGTCCAGACTAGTTGCGGCTTATTAATAAGCCTTCTTCACAGAATATACTTTATCCTCCTATTAATAGGCAAAAGTTGTACGGATCTTTGTAAATTTCTAAATTTGTAATTTATAATAACCAATCACAGTGCAGCGTTGGAACACGTCAGGCATGACGTCACGCCCATGTTTAAAGATGGCGTCTCTACTATTTTTCTCCTCTTCACCACGACGGATCGCGATTATACAATTATTATCAGCGTATGGAGATTTTCTTTCCCTCATAAATGAAGTTTACACTGAAATGCATGAAGTTCATGCTTCAAAATTTATCAGAGAGTTTCTAAAACCTCGATTTTTACATAATTTCGGCTGTGTCGCCGCTCTCTCACTATTCAACAACGTAGGGGACAATGACGTTGCACGTGCCCTCATTGTTGCCCAGAAAGTATTATTGGTATTGGCTGTTGGACATTCGTTATTGTCATTGTTGAAACTGGTATATAAATTTTTTATTTTATTTTATTTTAACAAAATTTGGCTTATTCATTCAAATTATATGAGGGAAGTCATGGCTTTTAAAAAATGAGCTTCGAACATCTTTTTCAATCTTGTGTTTTTCAAAAATGTGGCATTTGTTTTACTTCCATTAATATTACCTCAATTTGACGAGCCAATTCAATTAGGGCAGCAGGTTGCCATTATGTTTCGTAATGAGAAACCGCAGCGCTGGCTACTACGAAAGTGGTAAATATTTTTTTAATTTTTTTTTTATTTTAACAATATTATAATATTATTTTAACAATTAAGCCGATATTCAAATTATGTATGGGCTGTTGTGGAAGTCATGGCTTCAAAAAAAATTAGCTTTGAACATCTTTTTCAATCTTGTGTTTTTCAAAAATCTGGAGTTTGTTTTACTTCCGTGAATATTTCACGGGTCGCAACTAGTCATACTACTAATAGCAAAAATTGTACGGATGTACGGATATTTGTGTGTTTGTCTTCCCAACAGTGCTATAGACACAGTATTTTAAGCAAGAAACAAAAGAAAAGGTGGCGCCACCATCATTTCTCAGTACTCGGTGGGAAACAGTATTATGCAGAAACAAAATACAATGTGGCGCTACTAACAGTTCTGTGTCATCCCAACAGCGCTATAGAAACAGTAGTTACGCAGATACAAAATACAAGGTTGCTCTACCAACATTTCCGTGTCATCCGAACATCGCTACAGAAACAGTAGTTACACAGAAACAAAATACAAGATGGCGCCACCACCATTTCTTCCAATTTAATAGGTCTGTTGGCTTCAGATGATTCTTGTTCTAGAACATTTAGTGGCTAAGAACTAAGAACAGTATTTCATTGAAATGGAAGCTGATCCATTTCACACTATTGAAGATATTGAAATACATTAACAGCAAATCCTAATTCTTATGGAAAAGTTAATTTAAAAAACCTGTTTAATGAAATGGTTTCATTATAGATAACTTATTGATTGCAATGTCCCGGGATCTTCTAAGAGAGGCCATCATTAGACCTGGTAATAACAGAAGTGTAAATAGAGGAGGTCTCTGCCTTCAAAATATATACTTGGGAGTAGAAAAATCGCACAGTTGCATTTTTGTACGTTTTTTTGTATTTTTCTTGCGATTCGCAATTTTTTTTAGTCAAACTAATGTCAATTTAAAGATCCTTTCATCACCTATCCAATGATACCATTTAAGTGGGTATTGTCCCTTCAAAACCAAGACAATAACAACAAGAGAACCCAACACTCTGAAAACACCCTTTCCAGGTAGCGCTTCTGCAAGACTTGCCGCAGAAATAAAGGGTTAATTGTAGGAAATACCGCAACATGAGCATATCAACGCTGAGCCTGACAGGAATTCTCGCAAAAACGCTGCATTCATCACAAGAAAATGGATACCTCACCTGAAGAAGCTGCTCAAATTATTGCTCTACTTGAAGCAGGGCAAAATTAAAGTCAAGTGGCTGTCAATTGCACGTGAGACGGTACGCCGTACGACGTGTATACCAGAGATATCAGAAGACTGGGGGAAACTTTACGGCGACAAGGCTCTGGTCGCCATCGTGCTACTTCTCAGCGGGGTGATCGCTTTCTTGTCACGAGTTGATTGCGAAATCGGCACTTAACTGCAGCTGAACTGGGACAGCAACTTCAGGAAGTTCACAATGTCACTGTTAGTCGGTGGACAGTAAGAAGGTGGCTCTACGAAAGAGGTCTGACTGCACACAATTGTCTGATCTGCCCGAAATTGACCACAGCCCACCGACAAGCAAGCTGCCCGAAATTGATCAAAGCCCATCGACAAGCCCGTCTCCAGTTTGCTCGTTAGCATGGAAACTGTACATTAGACCAATAGAGGGATGTCCTGTTCTCAGACGAATGCAAGATGTTCCTACATGGCAACGATGGACGTGCAAGGGTCTACAGTAGACCTTCAGAACGAATCGCTCCGTGCTGTATCAGCGAACGAGTCCCATATGGCGGGGGTTCATGCATGTTCTGGGGAGGAATTTCCATGGAAGCGAAAACTGAATATTCCGGTTATGGATTGGCCAGCTCGTAGCCCTGATCTCAATCCGATTGAGCATTTGTGAGACGAGCTAAAGCGAAGAGTTCGGGCAAAAAGAGTGGCTCCTATGAGTCTTCAAGAGCTGCTGTGAGGAGAGGGAAACCATACCTCAAGATATTATCATCACTTTGATAACTTCGATGCAAAATCGAATGAGGGCCATAATTAGGGCTAAAGGAGAGAATACCCGCTATTAATAAAGATTGTTTTATAACTGTTTTACATTGAATTTTGTTTTAATCACAGCTTCCCAGGCTGTAAGAGAACGACGGTTTCCTGGTGGGCTAGGCGTTTCCGCCAAAACGCTGTCTGCTGACACACAATACCCACTGAAGTGGTATCATTGGATAGGTTATGAAACGATCTTTAGATTGGCATTAGTTTGATTAAAACAAAAATTGCAAATAGAGTGGAAAATACAAAACAAAATTACAAAAATGCAACTGTGCGATTTTTCTGCTCCCAAGTATATTTGATCTATAGGAACATAAATACAGAAATATAAATATAAAAAGCAAAACAGGTTCTTTAATTCTGCTATGGTTTTTATTAATTCTTAACACTTTATTACAAGTGACGAATCTCGACCTGTTGCCAAAGACTAAGTCTCCAGTTTCTTCAGAGTTTAATTTTGAATAGTTTTCGTTTCAACAACAGACAGGTTGTTTCTATTTGGTTGCATTTATATTTAATAGTCAGTCCAATGAATCCCATCCTTGGCAATTGTGTTTAGTGTGGGTCAGTTTTGTTTTTAAATGTAATGAAAGAAAGAAATCAAAATGTTTTGTAGTTATTTTGATATGGAACAATGCAATGGAGATTATTCAGCTCATTGGACACTGAAAGCCTGATAGAATTCTTTTTTAATTCTTTACTAATTGAATATTCTAAGAAATTGATTTAAGATAAGGGGGTTATTTTGAATAAGTAGGAGAAAATTGAAATAAACGCTTCTAAAATCACTTTTCTTTTTAATTCAAAGAAATTAAGTTAAAAAAGTTCTCAAAACAGAAGTAGATTTATACTACATTGTGTAAATCGAAAGTTATATTTGTCTTCAAGTCAACCCACCCCCCTCCCCCATAGACAAACAAACAAAAAAAACTAGGATTTAATCATTAAAGTCCATTTCTAACATTCACTTGAAATAATAATGCTATTTGTTTTCCTAATTAAGGTCCAACGTTGCAGCATTCGCAGGATTATTGTGGAAGACTTTTTATTGGGACTTGGAGCAGCAGTTTGATCACTCACCCGGATGCGAAGAAAAGTGTTTTTTATTTTTACTTATTATTCAATGCAGATGTAATAAATGTATTATGTTCAAATATACTGATTAAAAACAAAGTTGGTGAGATTACTGAAGCAATTTTAATAATTTTTTTTTTAAATTCTTTTTTTTTATTATTTCTTCCATTAACGGTTTTATATACAAAAAAAAAGAAATAAAAAAATGTCTCTGACAATTTAACTTCTACATCAGGATACAATTGGTTGGATTATTATAGGGACTTTGCAACACCACAGAAGCAGTTGATGGTCTTTTTCTACAAAGGCTGGTTGACACAAAGCTAAAAGAATTGTCTTATGGTGAATTTCACCAGAAGTTTCATCCTGTAAATTAAAAATAATAAAAAGAACTCATTATAAAATATACAATCAAAAGCCAATTTATAATTTGAAGTTATGTTGAAACAAAATTATAATTTTTATGTCGATAGAACAGTGTTTGGAACAGTTCTACAAATATGCTCTAGTTTTAATGTTTAAAACCTACTATTACCACCACATACAGAAACACTACTTTGATATAGTCACACTGATAATTTCGAAATAAAATATTACCAAATATTTTTTTAACAAACGAACATAAAATAACAATCAGCCGTGGTCTACTCGATTGGTTTAGGTTCATTTTATCTTTGGAACCTTTTAAATCGTTCTGAATGATGTAAGAAATGTCTTCTCCATTGGTAGGAGCTACAATTTCATCAGAAATTCCCACACACAAATAACTGAATGTTGACAATGGAATTCTTTTTCCTTGAAGCTGTCATCTTTTCTTAAAATTTACAATGGATTCGTATCAAATGTTCAAGGACAATATGCTCAAAGCTCAATTTATTAATGGATTCAAACTAAGAAAGGGTAAAAAACAAATTTCTCTTATATTCACTGATCTGATTACAACTGATACCAAATATACTCAGTTCACCATCTGACAGTAGCCCTTGAGAAACTAAATTTGATATTTGATATTTAGGCCTACATTCGTACCAGAGGAATAAATTCCCTATAAATTGTATATTATTTTAATCCAATGGTCTCTAATGCTTGGTATATAGTTTGTCAAACTACAGTCGGACCTCTATTTAACGATCCTCTACTTTGCGAATTTCTCTCTTTTGCGACCTTTTCTTTGGAACCAACAACATTTTGCTAATTTCTTCGTAAAATATCCTACAAATAGCGAAATGCATTTTCTTTTTAACGAACTTTTTCTTGGTACCAATATTTTTTTTCTCCTTGAAATGTTTTTAGAAGGCCCCAATCGCTGTCATTCTTTGCATTACATCCAGGAAGTCCACCCCATATCTCCCTTTCACCCTCAATGATCATGGAAATGATTATGAAGCCGAAATCAAAAATCCTTCGTATTATGGAATGCTAAAATCATTTGAAACAATCCGACGCGGATTACAATTTGAAGAAAATACGCCTGAAAGGGTTTTTGGTGCATTGCAGAGATGCGAGACGTACTATGAGCGAAAACACATTTTCAAAAAAAAAAAAAAATCATTCAAAATTAAGACTTTATTAGTAAAATTTAAGTATGCATGTGGTAATGCATGCTTTATGTCATTAAAATTATTACTTTTTTAATTATATTTATTGTTTATGTATTTTAAATCTGTTTTATGTAGTTTAAAGTAATTTTAAAACGTGAACCTCTATTTAACGAATTTTCCATATAATGAACTTTTTTTCGGGATTTAGCGACTTCGTTAAATAGACGTCCGACTGTATTGATAATGAAATTGAAAGGAATATTAAGAAAGGAAGAAATTTCTTCTGTATTTGTGTGTTTTAGTGAAAAATATAAATGAATTTGAATGTATTAACGTACAACTGTAATAAATTTGAAGTGACTGTTTATACAAAACATTATAAAAAGATTAAAGAGAAAATAAAAATAGAACAAGTTACAAGCTTGGAAAACTTATATTGGTTTTCATCATCAAACAACAAAAATATAGAAAATATAAATTTTAAAAAAATCGTAGTTACGTATAATAATAAAAACTACTATCACTGATAAAATCGTGTCGAAGACTCAATTCATTCGCATCCTTAGAAATGGATTAACAATTTTAAAGACAAAGGAAATTGAAATGAGAGAATTTAAACTTTAAAACATGATGGATCAGCCTATTTGTGAATAGGAGAAACCTCCAGATGAGATTCTTACTGAAATTGTTTTTTCTACTAAGCCAGGAGATCGATAGAAAACTTACCTTGTTTATAAAACTTGGTGCAGTGTTTTAAAGAGTAGTCCAGTTTGGTTTCACAGAAAATAAATATAAAGGAAGGAGAAAAATGTTTTTTCTCAATCCTAACAAACCAATATCATAAAATAACGAGAGATAACAACGTGAAATTAATAATTAAAAACAAATTAACATTCAATACAAATAAAGATTGGTGAACAAACATGTGAATAATATCAATTAAGTTTTAAATACCTTTTAACCTTCTGTTTTGCAATAATGACTTACTGTATATCATTAAAGAAACTTTGGTAACTCTTAGAGACTTGTTTTTATTGAAACATGAGGTACAATTTATCAAACAAGACTCCAAGGCGAATCTTTTATATTCGTCTTTAACATTGTAAATTAAATGTACTACTGGGT
>JAFIDM010031655.1:0-16172 GCA_023159025.1 Thereuonema tuberculata | reverse complement strand
TTTTTTTTAGATTTTATTTATTTTTTTATTTGATAAACTAATCTTTTTAATAACTATCTCCTTTTAATATTTTGCTGTTTTTAAAGCTAGGAAAAGATGTTAAAATGAAATTCATAAATATTCGTTTGAAAAATTTACATTCTGATCTGGAAGCTATAAGCGACAAATTCTAGAATCTCCGACGATTTCCTTTATATTTTGAAAGTATTTTCCTGCCTCTAGATTCTGTAATATTTTATAATAACTGAATAATTTCTATAACGTGAAAACAACTCAGGCTTTCGTTTTCGTTTTGTTTTGAAAATTTTAGTCTTTCATTTTCACAAATTAAAACGATTCCTCTATCAGAACAAACTTATGACAATTTAGAACGTAATTCATTGATGAAGCCCAAAGAAATAACAAGAAAATATCAGAAAATAAATTGTAAAGCTTTTTTTTAAAAAGCAACTATGAAAAGCTTGTAATCCAAAAGACGGAATGAAAATCTTGTTTCTAGTGAAAACAATTTTTAAGTAAATTTTATTTACAGAGAAACTCTTTCTATCCTTTACAGAGAATAACAACGTTCTTTAATATACAACTTATATAATTTTATATTTAATATATAACTTGTAATATAGGTAAATATTTACAAAACTTTTACAACCTAGGTTTCAAAAATCATATATATAAAACGACCAGAAATGTATGTACAAAAACTTCGATATCTAAAACATGTATAGATCATTGTTTTTCGAAATTAAATAACTGTGAAATACAAGCAAATATAATTGAATGGGATATTTCTGATCATTATGGTATTTTACTAGAAATCATCACCTACACAATCACTCATACAAATTATACAAAAAATTTAAAAACTCATAACCCTCCTTTAAATGAGTATTATTTTAAAAATAAAATAGATAATCTTACTCAAGAAATAAAAATAAATTACAATCAAGATCCAAATAAAATTGTAAATAAATTATTAAAACAAATTAAAAAAGCGAAAAAATATTCAAAAAGACATTCTACTAATAATTATATTTCAACTGAATGTAGCTCTAATTATTATAAAAAGTCATGGATGAACTCAGAAATTAAAACACATATAGAAGAAAAAAATAAATTATTTAAAAAATATAAGAATAACAAAACAAATAAGAAATATGAAAGAGAATACAAAATTAAAAGAAATTGGCTGAAAAATTTTATTAAAAAGCAAAAAAGCAACTATTTTAGAAATTTAATTAAGAATGATCCAAACCCTAATATTGCTATTTGGAAAATTTTAAACCAACATATTAACTACAAACCAAATAATAATATAAAGAACTCTTCAGAAATCCATAATCTTATAAATAATTATGATATTAACGTACTTTTTAAAGATTTAAGCAAAAAATTTTTACAAACAAATGAGTGTAAGAATAATTTCAATGAACATTTTAATATAGATTATGAAAACAATCATACTGTTTTCTTTTGCACTCTTCTTACCAAATTATCAAGACATACTAAAAATTATAATGAATCAAAAACATCATTATTCATCGGGATGTGACCTTATTAAAATTAAGGAAATAAAAAATTGCATGGAAAATATATCTTTTCTTTTAGTTGAATTAAATAAAAATATCTTCACCACGGGTATTTATCCAAATCTTTGGAAAATTGCTATAATTACTCCTATTTTTAAGGGTGGAAAATTTGATGATTTGAATAACTACAGACCGATTTCCTTATTATGAAATATCTCAAAAATTGTGGAAAGTTATTTAACTCAATCACTAAATAATTATATTAAAAGTATGAACTTACTTAGTGCAAATCAATATGCTTATCAAAACAATAGTAGTACGATAAAATTATTAAAAAAATTAAAAGAAATATAATAATAACTTAAATGAGGGTAAAGTCATTGCTTTCATTGACTTTAAAAAAGCATTTGACAGTATAAATCACAATATACTTCTTAAAAAACTTCATTGCATGGGTATTAGAGGAAATGTTTATAATTTATTGGAAAACTATTTAAAAAATAGAAGATTCAAAATTAAAATAAATGAACATTTAAGTAAAATGTTTAATGTTAAAAGGGGTATTCCCCAGGGCTCTAATTTAGGCCCCCTACTTTTTAATATATATATGAATTCTATTAACAATTGCATAAAGTTTTCAAAAACATATGTTTACGCTGATGATGTCTTGCTTATGTCGAGTAGCAGAAACCAAAATAACGCTTAATATTCTTTGCAAAATGATTTAAATAATGTTATGAAATGGTCTTTTAATAATAAAATGAATATTAACTGCAAAAAGACTAAAACAATGTTAATCAGAAAATAAAATAAAAAAAGTTAATACGGAACTATGTTTCTTCTTACATAAAAAACACTGCTCTAATCTAAATTCTAATTTTAACACTAGTTATAAGATGTGTAAGTGTGATAGAATTGATAATGTAGAGAGTCAAAGATATTTGGGTATTTATCTAGACGATAAATTTCATTGGGACATCCATTATAATTTCATAATTAACAAACTTAATTCATTAACATATTTTTTTTATCATATAAAAGATATGTTTACTTTCAAACAAAAGTTAATTTTATGTAAATCCCTTGTAGACTCGATTCTTAATTACGGGTTGGATTGTTGGATTCCTATCAATAACAAACAATTAAACAATATTAATAAGATTGTCATGAAAATCTTTAATTATGTATATTTTCATTTTAAGGATAAATCCAATTCAGAAATTATATTAACATTAGAGAAAAATATAAAATTCTAAATAGTAAAGAAAAATTTATTTATAATACAATAATAACGAATTTCTATTTTGTTAAAAAAGAAAGAAATAATTATGTGTCTAGTTTTAATACAAGACAAAATTGGTTAAGAATTTTTCAAAGAATTAAGCTCAATAATAATTTTGGGAAAAGATTACATGGAAATGTTATGTATCACCTCTTCAGTCACTTGAATTGGGATAGATACAATTCTGAAAAAATTAAAAATATCAAAGCTAACTTAATATCAGATATGATCAACGGTAAATTTAAACTTAATTTTTAAACTTAATAATTTAAACTTAATTTTTTTATGTTAATGTTGAATAAATTGATTAAAATAATCAGCACCTATAACACAGGTATACAGTTTCATTTACGTATACCTAATAGGACTGGCATAACATTAAAAAAAAAAATTTTTTTTTAAATAATAATTTTTTAAAAAAAAATAATATTCAAAAAAGGCACTTTCAATAGTTCCCCAACAAATTTTATTTTATTTACTTTTTTATTTTTTATTTACAGTTACTTATACATACATACATATATAAACTTCGTCAGTGTTGGGTTGGTTATTCTAAAAAAAGTATACCATACAATATGCGTCGATTTCTTACGTATGAATGATAGAATCTTTTTTAATAGCGTACTACTTCAAAATCTAGATAAAGATGTTAATATTCAATCGGAAAGTTGTTTCAAATGCTTTGACTGACTTTATATCCTCAAGTAGAAGCTGTAAACAGCAAATTCTAGAAGCTCTAGATGAAGCTCTCTAATAAACACTTCTACGTCTAATGAGACTGGATTTTGTTTTTGATATTGATACTTTGTTTTTAAGATTTTCTTAAGAATTTACCTATAGAGTGAGAGTTCATCATTTTCACCAAATACGCCATTTTGTTTAGATTTAAAAAAAAAATGAATTTGATTAATCAATACGAACTCGTTTTAACAGCCTACTACTTCAATGCTAGAAACAGATGTTAATATTCAATTCGAAAGTTGTTTCAAATGCTTTGACTGACTTTATATTCTCAACTAGAAGCTATACACAGCAAATTCTCGAAACTCTAAGGATTTCTTTTGTATTCTTGTAAAATATTTCCTGCTTCTAGAATAGATACTTAGTAGCAAATTTTGAATGACTTCTATGATTGTCAAAATGCAGCAACCAAGGAATAATCCCACACTTCCTCCAATATCAGCAGTTAACTGCACAAAGGAATAAGTAGGATTTTCCTCAATAGTTTCCACCATATTATCTTCAAAGAAGAGTGTAATGAAATAGCTGCTACTACTTCCATGGTTGATTGGTACACTGCCCCGATGTTTATTTACATAAAACATCAGTCTTTCACATGGCACACCACATCCACAGTCCTCAGAAGATATATCATCATAAATATTAAGAATGAGCGTATAGTCGTTCATTTGGTCCTCTAAAGAACATCCCGTCAATTGAATAAGCTCTGTAAATGATATGCTGAAATGAAAATCACAACACCTAAGTTAAAAAAACATGATATTCTTTTCATGTAATGTTAAGGGTTTTAAGTCAGTTCTCTGTGTATTTAAAATTACAGGAGATCTAGGAATATAATTTGACGGCTTAAACTTATAGTACTGGCTAGTATTTAGAAATTTTTTTTGTTGTGCTCCGAACCTTTCAGAAATCACTCACTTTAACAATTCACAAATAAAAAAACAAAGACTGTTGCTCTGAAATTCCAATGTTAAATTTCCGCTTTACGATTTATACAAGTGATTGTAATTAAAACTGTGTATTGAAAGCACTCTGTAGCTGTAATCAATAAGCGAATTAACACTAAAATTTATACACAGACTATTCAAAGGATGCAAAAGGATTATGGAAAGAAATAGTAAAAAAAAAAAGTTCTCTTAGGAGATTTAAATAAACAATGTGAGATTAAAAAAGAGGTTGAATACATTCACTATTGATGGATGAAAGGGGAAGAAAACATGAATTAAAAAGCAATATAAAATGAGTTACAAAATTGCATTTTTTTAAATTTGTTTGGTTTTTGTTTTATTGAAATAGTTTCTTTAATCCCATTTTTGAACCCTTTTCAATGTACTCGATATTATGTAAATCATAATGACTTTCCGCTTGGTTTTTTTCAATCTTTTATTTGTGAATTTAAACCTTTATTTAAATATTTGTAATTACTTAATTAAATTTATTGTCTACATTTATAGTGACTATTTTATTATATTAATGTCATTACATCATACCATGTCCTTGTTATTATACATATAATTATAATTTATTTTATATTGTTTTTTGACTCATGTTTCCTTCCCCTTTCCCCCATCAATAATGTATTCGACTTCTTTTTTGAATCTCAGATTATTGCCGCCACACACTTCAGTTTGCCAGATTGATTGACGTTTATGTTTACTGCTCCATTCCTATTGGTCGTAGCGTGATGTTATATAGCCTATAACCTTCCTCAATGAACGGCTATCCGGTCGTGACCAAACTTGATGATCTTCTTAATACCATCCCCACACAAAAAGTAAAAGTGACAGCATTGCTTCTAACAGAAGAAATAAAAAATGTCCGAAACGTCATTATGATAGAAGCACCTGGAGTACTATCCAGATGTTTGTGGAAGGCATAAAGAACGTTAAATAGGCTGTATGGTCCCTTCGCACAACTACGCAAACAATGCAACTTGCTGGCATACTACACACCAGAGTATCAAGCATACTTTGGGGATTGCATCCCACTCTTCAACCAATGCTATTCTCAGCCGGGTAACGTTCGTGGTGGTGGAAATCGTCCAGCAACACGTCTTCCGAGAACATCCCATGCATGTTCGATTTGATTCAGGTCCGGGGAACGTGCAGGACACTCCAAACAATGGATGTCCCCTTGTTGGAGGTACTCGTCCACCACACGAGGCCGATGCGGACGGGCGTTGTCGTAAATGAACAGAAACTCTGGACCAGCCGAAACTCTGAACCGTGTCCCAGTTGACACGGTTTTACAGAAATAACAGAATAAAGAACCAGTGATCAATCCGTTAAAAAAAAATGAAAATACCAAATATATTAGCAAGATAAAAAGGTAAAATGATGATCAAAACAATCTTAAATATTCTGCTATACAACTAGAGTTCAAAATTAAATGTAAAGAATTAGACAGTCAATAGTGCTTGGCGCAAAGAGTAAATATCTAAGCGTAAGAGTAGAAGATACATGTAAGATAAATCTATCTAAGGCTAAATAAATACAAAAATAGGAAGATTTTTTCTTGATCTCTTTGAACTACAGTTAATAAGTTAATATGATAAAAAAGAGTACTTACAGTAGAATAGTAGAATCACCGTCGCGCCTCTTGTCATTTAATTTTGGATCCCAATTTGCAAAGACACACAAAGCACAGTTTTCGCTTATTTCTAATTTTTAACTATTTCAAAAATGAAATAGAACACATACACTTTGTGCAACCATGCATCCAGACACATCAGCGGAATAATGAAGCACAGACAGCTGATCCGAGCTTGCCGTCTCCGAACACAAGGCTGGATTCGAGAAATGTGTCCGAAACACTCTGCACCCAGTTGTTTGTTCTGGACTCTGATCTTTGAGAATCTTGATGTTCGCCACGGTACTTTGCAGATACAACAAGTGTGTTATTCCTCCGTCTCCTATTCTTTTGCGAACTGCTCACAATGATAGGAATTGGCTTTCTTTTCCCATTCTACTGAGAGAACCAACAGACGTTTTCAATGTTTCTCAAATACACATATAGTTACTTCGAGATGATCATTAATCACAATGCGACCAAACAAAATGGAAAACAATGAAAGCACACGGAGAATCACATACTAAAATAAAGACCAACACCAATGGAGAGATGGCGACTAAGAAGTAAGAACTCTCTAAACCTCTCGTGTTGTCATTCTCTTTCCTTCCTTTTATCGAATTTGGCCAACTTGGGACCAGGGAACTAGCTCAACCTGACAACGTCAGGGCGAGGCTAGTGAAATTCAAGAAAGGGGGGACGAGAATTATATCCCGTCCAGGATAACCCTGAGATAGTAAGTCCCAGGTGGGAAACGGACGAAACACAGAAGAAGAAAGAAACAGCCATGCCACCACCGGGATTCGAACCCGGGTACTGGCGTATCGGCCACAATGGCAGCCCGCCGGATAAACCGCACGACGACGCCAGCACGGCTGTCATTCTCTTTATATAATGACATTTCTTTCTCCTCTGACAGAATGTCTGGTTAATTAGGTATGATCATGTCATCGATACATGTAAAAATTTAACGAATAGTGGTACAGGTGACACAGAGACTGACATATGACGTATGAAGGGCTAATTGAGTGATTAATGACAAAGGGAAATAAACTAAATTAATGAAAGTTCTCATGTAAACAGAACGATAAAAAGAACATAAAAAGATACAAGAAGGATACTAAATTAATTAAAGAAAACGAAAAACAAGATGACAAGAAAGATTAAAAGAATGATAAACATGATTGATGAAATAGCAGTAAATCTAACACAACTAAGACAAAACTTCAAAACTCAAAATTAATTAAGAAAATATGTAACTTAGCGTCAAACCGTGTCACGGGAAGAAATACAAAATAATATAAATAACCGTGACACAGTACACCCGAGCAGTTAGGGATCCTCTGTCGAAGATGTGCAGTGTTGTATGAGAGCCCACCATAATGCCTGTCCACAGCATCACACCGCCACTCCCGTACCGCTCGTGTTCAACAATGTTAGCAAGATTGGTCCTGGTTCCTTGCTCCCTTCTTCAGAAAACATGACATGGCTCCATTGTGCCTGAGTCCATGGTGTGTTTTCAGCGCACCACAACAAGCTTCCCCTCCGGTGAGCTTGGCTCGAGGGGATGCATCTCATGGATCTCCTGGCATACAGACCAACTGCAGGGAGTGGCCTGTACACTGCTTGTCTGAAAACAGTGGTCTGTGCTGTGCTGCCAGCTCCCTGGCAAGGTGGGGTGCCATGCTTCGAGAGTTCCGTCTGGCCATTAGCGGCAAATATCTTCCCAGGGTATGGTGACATGTGGACGTCTTTTGCTATAGCATCGGGCAATATTTCCATTCTGCTGGTAACGTCTCCATTAGAGAGAGATGACTCTGGTTAACACGTTCAGTACACGAGACACTTCCACTTGTGACTGGCCTGCCTCAAGATGTCCTATCCCTCTTCCTTTCGTTTGCAAATTTACTTACTTTCCAAATGCACCCCATGTTAGCTGTATCCTTCTCTCTATCTCGGCCTCCACGTTCTTCCCCATGCTCAGAATTTGTCCCAGATATATGTATGAGTCTACCCTCTCTACCCGGGAACATTCCAGTAAGATTATTTCTGTTTTCAGATATCTGTTAAACATGATCTTTGTTTTATTTCTATTGATGTTTAGACCAATTTTTGCACTTTCTGATGCCAAATCTCCGAGCATCCTTCTTAATCCATATGCGGAGTTGGCGCTCAGGACTATGGTCATCCGCGTAGCATAGGTGAGAAAGTATATGACCATTCACATTAATACCCTCAGAGTCCCAATTTATCCCTTCAACAGTCCTGCCGATACTGCCGTGAATAAGGTGATAAGGAATCTCCCTCTCTCACTCTTCTTTGTAAAGGTATCCTATTCCCTTCTATTTGTAGTTTAATGGTTGTCGTTCCATTACTGTATATATTTCTGAGGAGATTTATATATGGCTTAGAGATGTTCTGTTTTATCAGGATATCTAAAATTGCTGATGTCTTGATGCTGTCAAAAGCTTTTTCAAAATCAATGAAGGCCAGACAAAGGGGTCAAAATTCTTCAGATTTTTCTATTAATTGCCTCATATTCATAGTGTGAATATGTTCTATTGTGCTGTATCCCTTCCGGAAACCTGCTTGTTCTGTTGATTGATTGTTATTCAGGATAGGGATTTAGTTTATTTGTTATTGTTCTAGTGAGAATCTTGTATTGCACAGGGAGTAGACTTATTGGTCAGTAATTTCCAATCTCCATCCTGTCTCCCTTTTTGTACAATAACATCAATCTAGCATTGAACCATGCAGTAGGGATTTTCCCCTATTCTATATAGAGGTTAAATAAATTCGTCAGGTGGTTTATGAGTTGTACCTCCATATTTGATTAGTTTAATTTGAATGTCATCTTCACCAGGTGATTTTCCATTTTTCATTTGATTTATGGCATCATTAATCTCATTGTATGAAGAAGTGTACAAAATCTTTAACTTTCTCTTTCCCATTATCGGCGTCGGTTAAATCTCTCGAGTCCCCTTTGTAAAGATCCGTGTAGAACTCCTCAAATCTCCTCATAATTTCATGTGGATTTCTAACAATTGCTCCATTCTTTGCCTTGACAGCTACAATCATCACAATGCCTTGTGAAGATTTCTTCCGAGAATTTTCATGTTTCTATTGTTTTCTATCGTTTCCTGTATCTTACTTGAGTTAAAGTTTCTGATGTCATGTCTTACCCTTTTTCTTATCGCTTTGCATAGTTCTCCATATTCCACTTTTGATCTATTGTCCTTATCCTTGTGGAATTCTCTCCTCTTTCTCATTAATTCCATAGTTTCTTTGGATAGTTTATTTTCTTTATTTTTTATTAGGTTTGTGAATTTATTTGAGGCGGTCTTGATTGCCTGTTTAATTTCCAGGTCTATTCTATCCAAGTTTTCCCCAAAGCTTTCCACTTCGTTCAGATTTTCGTTCATGAGATCTTCATATTCTTCTTGTCTTTGATTAATCAGTTCTAGATTAGGTCTTCTATTAGTTCTTATTAATTTACTTCTCTCCCATCCTGTTCTCAGGATTATCTTGGTTCGGATGATCCTATGATCACTTCCCGAATTAAATCTGTTTAAGGTCATATATCTTGGATTATATATTTTTTATTACAAAGTATGTAGTCTATTTCATTCTTGATTTCACAATTAGGACTTCTTCATATGGACCTCATGTCCATCTTCTTTTTAAAGATTTTTTTAAAGAATGTATTCATAATGGATAGGTTGTTATAATTCGCGAATGAAATTAATGTGTTTCTGGCATCATTTCTTTTACGTAGTACGTATGGTTACACTATTTCATTAGGTTTGGGTTCTATTCCAATTCTAACATTAAAATCGCCCTTAACCACTGTGTAGTAATCTCTTTTCTTGTCGAAAGTTCTTTGAAGCTCTTCATAGAATATTTCTATCTCCTTTTCTGTGTAAGAATCTGTCGGGGCATAAACTTGGATTATTTAGTGTGTATCTGTTATTTATTGTGATTTCTGATATTCGTTCAGATGTGTAATTCCAATTAATTATCTTTTCTTTCAGAGATCTATTCACTAGAAACCCTACTCCTGCTATCTTCGAGTTAGTTCCAAAACAGTAGAATATGTGACCACTTTTCAGTTGGGTTAGGTTCTCATCTTTCTTTTTCACCTCGCTCAGTCCTACTATATCCCATTTTATCTTTTCCAATTTTTCCTCGAGTGTCCTCAAATCCTCTTTCGTTCTCAGGGTTCTACAGTTGAAACTTGCCATATACAACAACTTTACCGGTTTTTTAGGCTTACATACATAGAGTAAAAAGGTGGGAATAGTAAGTGTGACGGAGCCTTCGATAGCACTGTAAAATGAACGGCAAAATGGAGTTATGCTCATGCTTCTTCGGTTTTTGGTTGGACGATACAACCTGTCTTTCAACCCGAAAAATTCATTTCGGGTCACGATTTGAGGCGACCCTAAACCCAATACAAAAGTTCTTTGTAATCCTGTAAATTCTTAATCAATTCACTATCATTTTTTTCTTCTTCAAATGAAAAAAAAAAAGAATGATCACTATTTCCGATGCTCCATTTTCTTTCTTAATGCTAAATATTATGTTTTTCAGTGAACTAAAATAAGAAAAAAACCCCAAAGAGGCTTACACAGAGACCATAATGCATCTTTACACATATAATATATTCAATTAACATTAAAACAAGGCGAGGTTTCAATATTCCAATTTTCGAGCCTTCTCGACAGACAATAAAAGGAATTGTCCTCTAAAGTGAGATGACAACGATAACTCTGTTAATAACAAGGAAGTGAAATTTATTTAGAAAAGTGGGTTTATGGTATGAAATGTCACAATTCTTTGGATGATTCATGCCTGTACATTGGAAAGTCATGTAGACCCCTAAAAATTCGCTTGTCCGAACACGAAAGAGCAATTCAAAAAAATTACCTTCACTACGCTCCGTCGCGCCGCTTACTGTAAATATACAGGACTCAACTTAATTTCTAAGTTGAACTTTCGAAGATAATCATCCTTTTTGAATGTAAAATATAATATAATTTTCTATTTTATTTTGCATTTAAAAAGGATGATTATCTTCGAAAGTTTTATGAATCCTTGGTTAAAAAAGACACGAAATGTTATAACAATAATGATGTCTATAACGAATATACTGCAGTATGGAGTATAACTAAATTAATCTCATCACAACCCGCTCATGGCTGCCACTGAAATTTTATAATAACAGCGCCCCACAGGGACTTCTTATAGCATGCGACGGTTGACCAACGCAGGATAAAAGAGCGCCCTTTCCCCCTTCTTCCCTATAATGGAATCTTCCTTTCTAATGGGAGGGTCCGGAACGTGGATCTCACTCTAGAGAGCAATTCCTTTTCACCATTTTGGTTTTATTAACTGACGAGAAGGTTCTAATACTGGGATCTTGAAACGTCGCCTTATTTTATCAATAATTTTAATTGTTAATATATTATATGGTTAAAGGTTCATTATGTGGGCCTGGTAGCCGAGTGGGTAAGGGCGCTTGGCTCCGGGTTGGAGGTGACGGGTTCGATTCCCGGCCTCGGAGGAGGACGGGAATTTTTCCACGCTTCTTTCTCCTCTAAACGGGCCCTAGGGTCTACCCAGTCCTCTATAGAATGGGTACCGGGTTTCTTTCCCGGGAGTTAAAGGCGGGCGAGCGACGGGCCGAGCTCCCGTCCTCAACTTTGTCCTGTAGGTTCTGAACACTGGAGCCTACCCTCCAGTTGCATTGCGCGGTCCTCTGGGCCTGATCTTAACTTTAACTTTTAAAGGTTCATTATGGTCTCTATGATTAATTAGTTTTTATTTCAGGTTAAAACGGTTTAATTAATTAAGAAAAAAAATTACACTTTAGCCACTCCGGCATGTCTGAGTGGCCGAATCTGGGTTCGAATTCGGCGTGGACTTGAATGTTCCTACTTTCTTCTTCTGTGTTTCATCTGTTTCTACGGATATAGTGTGACCTGCATCCTATGGTGTATCCTGGGCAGCGATTCTTCGGAGATATAGGCTAGTTAACAATTATCGTTCTTGTCGAGGACAATAGGCGAAAGTTCTAAGGTTGGGGCCAGGTCAAGTTCTAACGCAAACGAACGCCTACTCTGCCGAATTTGTTTGGTGTGGTTAAGATTGGAAGCGATTGGAAAGGATTGTGATGTTGATAAAATGTTGTCGTCCACATCGGATTTAGTTTTGAATTGGAAACCGTTGGTTGTGGTACGGTCATTTTTTACGCAGCAAGATATTGAATTAATCGTTTCGTAATGTCGTCAAGTGATGATGAATTATGTGCAAATGCTGGTTTGGTAGTTGTGAATTCTTTAGTTCAGAGAAAAAAAAAGAAACGTAAACCGAGATGCTTGTGGATGACAACACCATATAAAAATAGAAGTGTCTACAATACAAGTAATTTGCTGGTCAGCTTCAGAGTTCAACTCCAATACTCTGCCAAATATCTATCTTCTTTTTTTAGAGTTTTTCCATATCGACACAAGAAATAAACAATACGTTCAACACCAGAGAATACTTGCCAAGGACTGAAAACATTTTAAATAGTCCACACCGACTGAACTCAAGCCAACGCCAATAATCGCCCTGGTAATCGTTGGAATGCATTGGCATGCATTCGCCACCGCTTGTATACATAATTTCCAACGCATCCCAATATCTCTCCATATGTGCCTTGGTATGCGTTGGAGCTTCGGTCTGGCCCCACCCTAAGAGCCAGGGCGTTGGATTAAAAAAAAATATTAACACTTCGTTTAGATATAAGAGAAAATTTCAAACTATGGTAAAGCTACTTGCATTTGATCTTTTTAGTAACTTTTTCCTTCATGCAGTTGCTAAAACATTTTGAAGAGCTTCCAAAATCGGTACATGGCTTTTTGATTTGATTTTTCATCTTCGGCTATGAAAGTTTAAAAAAATTACAGCAATAATAGCACATATGAAAATATAATAATCAAGCTATTAATTCTACTCCAAAGACAATGGCACTTACTCGTCAGTTATATACTTACATCAAACTATGTAAATATTAAATACATAAAACTACAATTCTTCTTCCTCTTGAATAACTCTACTATATTTCAAAAACATATCCTGTTTTCTTCATCAGATACAAATTGGAGAGAAATGAATTAAGTTTCTTCTCCTCAAATTATAAATAAAAAACATTGATAATCATTTTATGTTATCACGGAATAACATTGAATATGATAACAATATTATGTTATCATGTGAAAGTTTGAAATTAAACAATGTCTTAAACAATTAAATACTTACAACATATTATTATTGTTGTTATTGTCTGATGTAATATATCAAATTTAACTTTTATCAATTGTAATTTAGAATTTATATTGTAATTCAATAATTGAAGTATATTATAAAGATGTAATATATTAATTTTAACTTTTATCGATTGTAATTTGAAATCTCTATGTTCATTGTTTGTTTTTGTGTTTAAGGAAAGAACTAATTTTAGTTTTATTTTTTTCTTTTTCGATCTAAGAAGAATAATCGATCAGATTATTCGAAATATTGTCGTTATTATGGAGTAAAGAATTTATGGAAGAACATTATGTGATGTTATATTTATTATCGTAACAGATTTGTATATTTTAAATTAAATCTGAAAGTTTCAATGTATTAATAATATTTTCACAAATTGATACATTATGACAATAACAAAAAAAATACAATTTGAAAGTTTGATAGTGTCGTGGAATAGCAATAATATCATTAAAGAAATAATAAACATTACATTTTGAAAAGATTGATAATATTACGGAATAACAATAATATCATAAAAATATGAAAGATTGGTAGTATCACATAATGACAAATAATATCACTGTAACTAAAGTAATAAAATCAAACAAATTATATATATTTAAATTTATTATATATTTTTTTAATTTATATATGTTTCTTAAATAAATTTAAAGAAATACTATTAATTTTTAAAGATTTATCTTTATTAAAACAATCTTTGGAATTTATAAAACATGATTCAATAAAATATCTATCCTGTTAATTTTTGCTTTTGTAAACTATTAAACTATTTTTGAATAATATTATCAATTCACATTTGAAACTCATAAAAAACACAAAAATTAAACCCATAAATACAAAACTGCAAATAGAAACAAGATGATCAACTATAAGAACTATCTTCGTATTCCTATGGGTATAGAAATTAATAAAGAGATTAAAAATTTATGTTTTGACAATAATATAAGGATCATCTCATACAAAGATGATAAATTATTCAAATTAAATAATATAAATAATGATCAATGAACATGATCATATTTAGAAGACCAATGATCTTCTAAATATGAGGGTTGTTTATTCATTACAATGTAGAGGTTGTAATGGGATATATAGTTGGGTTAGGGAAAAAGTTCGTGGCGTTTTTTTAGTAAAATTCAACTAGTTTTCTTATACTGTGAAAATGAATTTATTTAAACCAAATACGCTCCATTATTATCGATAATGTTTCGCCATTTTTCAGGTAGAGCCATGATGCCATCGGTGAAGAAGTTCTCTGGTTTCCTGTTGAAAAACTGAATCAAGTGGTTTTCACATGCTTCTTTTGAAAGCAGCTTTTTTCCATTGAGAGAGCTCTGCAGAGATCGGAACAAGTGATAGTCAGAGGGTACTATGTCTGGACTATATGGTGGATGCATCAAAACTTCCCAACCAAGCTCTAGTAATTTTTGACGGGACATCAAAGAAGTGTGTGGTCCAGCGTTGTCGTGATGGAAGACAACACCTTTCCTCTTATTCAATTAGAACCGTTTTCTTTCAATTGCCTGGCGTAATCTCTCTAGTTGTGCACAGTAGAGTTGAGAATCAATCGTCTGACCAACTGGAAGTAGCTCATGGTGGACGATTCCCTTCCAATCCCACCACACACACACACAGCATCACCTTTTTCGGCGTCAAACCTGGCTTCGCGTACACTTGTGACGGCTAACCATCCCTTGTCCACGATCTTTGACTCTTCCGATTATCGTACGTGATCCATTTTTCATCACCGCTTATGACACGTTTCAGAAATGGCTCGATTTCATTGCGTTTCAGCATCGCATCGCAGATGTTAATTCGGTCTATCATGTTTTTCTCGCTCAACTCATGAGGAACCCAGACATCGAGCTTCTTTTTGTAGCTAGCTAGGTTTTGTGGTCATTGCCTCAATTGGTATGGTCATTGCATCCATACCAATATCGACACTGCTGATATGCTTATCATGCTGGACTTTTTCAAGAATTTCATCAGCTTTTTCATTGAGTGGACGACCAGACCTTGCCGCATCTTTCACATCAAAATTACCAGCACGAAAGCTAGCGAACCTTTTCCGCGCAGCAGATTTTGATAAAGTATCTTCACCATATAAAGCACAATTTTTTTCAGAAGCCTGCGCAGCGTTCTTCCCTTGTCGTAATAAAATTGCAAAATATATCGAAATTTTTCATTACTTTTCTCAATTTTCAACCGCAAACAACTTTCCAACCACTGCACCAATTTCGATGTTTATACACTGAAAGTAACGCTCGAAGCGTCATCTTTCCAATGAGCATTTAGTAGTGTCGCTGCGATCTGTGTTTCCGGAGTTATTTGCAATTGACGCCATCTATCGGGGAAAAACGCCACAAACTTTTTCCCTGACCCAATATTTTGGATGAACATTAGGAACTATAAAAGAACGTCTTACAGAACACATACATGCCTTTAAAAACAATCTACCTGAAGTTTCTGATTGGGCATATCATAACATCAATTGAAAACATAATCCTGACCCTATTGTAAAAATAGTTTACAAATGCAAAAATGAACAGGATAGATATTTTATCGAATCATGTTTTATAAATTATAAAGATTGCTTTAATAAAGATAAATCTTTAAAAATTCACAGTATTTCCTTAAATTTATTTAAGAAATATATAGAAATTAAAAAATATATAGAAATTAAAAATATATAGAATTTGTTTGATTGTATTACTTTAATTACAATGATATTATTGTTATTA
>JAFIDM010031654.1:0-16173 GCA_023159025.1 Thereuonema tuberculata | reverse complement strand
AACACTAGTAATTGTTATTAATTCCTTATATCGAATTAAAATTTTTGAAATGTTCAGTTAAAGATATTCAGTCTAACATAAACATGGAGTAGTTATTCTATATTTTGTTTTATTTGATACTTATAAATTTTAAACTTACGGTGAGACTAATAGGAGCTTGACTGACTCCTACTGAAATACCAGCGGCTGATACATTCTGACTTCCTATCTGAGAAAAACACATGAAAATAAATATGAATTTAATTCAGCTGTTAAGTCTTTGAACAAATCATTGCAAACAAAATTACAAACAACAACAACAACAACAACAACAAAAATACACTTTAAGATTGGCTAATACCCATTGTCAGCTAAGGAAATTTCTGTGATTCTGAATTAAATTATACTTTAATCAAAAAGACTAATTAAAAATCATTCACATTTGTACTACATGTAATCTTGATACTTCTTTTAAGTTAGAATTCAAGATCTGTAATTTCAAATTTAGGAAATACTATATTAAAGACAAAGATGTGTTAAGATGTTAAATTACTAACTTGTAAGACAAATTAAAGATAGACACTGAGTTGCTAGTTTACTATAAATAGCAGTCTTTCACTGTCTCTATGTTGTAACAGATGAGCATCCTTTGGCCTTTATAAAAGCCTGAATTCATCTATTATGGGTTCGAGAAGCCTTCAGGAGGGTGTTGTAATATACAGAAATGAACGTGTCACACAGTTGCATCGTAATAAATATTTCCACAGCCTTGCTGTTGAACAGTCCTTGAAAGGTCATCCCAAACATGCTACACAGAATCGGGATTTTGTGACTACCAAAGCAATTACACTGATTGTCTAGATCCTATTTGTGAAAGGAACATCGTTAGAAACATTGCTCTGATAAATAAGCTCCTTTAAGTAGTCCCATAAATAGAAAGCACAAGGGTCAACTTGGTGATCATGTTGGAAATGATCTGCTAATTACTCTGTTGTTAGTGAAGCATATTTACATATTTAGCCGATACGAAGGGATGCTTCATCTTCATAAAGATTGTGATACAAGTTCTTTGGTGCAATTTAGGGATGATTATGAAGTATGTTTCCATTCCTAGAGGCATTAACAGAACATATCACTGGCTCAAATGTTGGTTTCTTAAAAAAAAAAGAAAGATAAAGTCCAATGATAAAGGATGCAGTGAAACGACACCACACTATTATGCTTGTTGTTGCAAACGGATTTATTCATGAATATGTGGGTTTCCTCCAGACCAAATATAGCAGTTCTGAGTATTCACCATCCCATTCAAGTGAAAATGGGCCTCATCAGATCATATAATTTGCCAACACCATGAATCGTTGATTATAATCTGAGCTGTGAATGGCAAAGCAAATCTTTTCCGCTTCTCACAATCGCCAGGAAGCAATTCGGGACAATGCTATATCCTGTAGGGTAACACTGTAATATTCACCACAAAATGTTCTGCACTGTAGGAAAGGTCGTGTCCAATCGTCTTAGTATCACACAAGTACTACCACTGCTGTAAGAATTCTTCATTTGCTGCTGCATTAAGGTTATTGCAACTTCCTCCGTTTTCTAGCGACCCTTTCCATGGAATGTTCCCATTTCCTCGAAGAGCGCCAAATTTAACCCAGTGGAAAATTTCTGAACTAATTTTTTTATTCGAGAAATCGAAATCTCATGATCAGGAAAGTAAAGACACCAAATCTGGTTGAATTTTATCCAATAGTTCTTTTTACACAGGCTCTAGACACTTCCTGTTTAATTATAACATCCTGAATATTTGTAAATTTGATTCTAACTGGGCATCGTTATTGTAGCAGGATTTGTATTTCCTAGGTATTTGAAAATCTGAAACTTGTTCTATTATTTCGTGATTCAACATGATTTTTATCTTTTAGATGTTGTTCCTGCACATAATCTTAGCTTTTTGTTTTAGTGTGTGTGATTGTCATTTTATGTTTTTTCTGCAATTTTATTAAATTGTTTGCAGTAATCTGTACTTCATCTTCTGAATTAGCAATTAGTACTTGATCATCTGCATATTACGTGTTTTCTTTTTCCAATCTGTTAGTATTCTATTGATATATATAAATATATATTAGGACAAAACGAAATATAAGAAGTTATTTCTTATTTTCTACTTTTAATTAAAAAGGACACCTGTTTGACAGAGCTGGGGACGATTCACCGCAAAAATTTGCATAGGGACGTTCGCAACGTTATCTCTAAATAAAGCAATCGATCGCTGATTGACTGAACCAAGGAAGTGTGTCACGTGATTTTTGCACCCGAGAAAGGGCGGGAGAATTGTAATAAAAGGAGATGTTCTCCGAGAAACGCTCTCTTATCTCTTATCTTCGTATCCGATTATCCGACCACACAGGACAAAGCAGAAACCATGCAGTCAGAGAGAGTTCTTCAGTGTTAAAGACAGTTAACATTAAAAACGCATGGGCACTGTGGATGGACCACAGTGGATGAACCACTGTGGATTACCTCTCTCTATGCGGCGGCGAGCGAGCGACTACCGATGTCAGTAAAGCTAACTATAAGTTCTAGTACCATACTTCTTCTTCAATTCCCATCTGCTTCTTAACATATTTGTAAAATAAATACTTCTGCAACGCCTCTTACTATATTAAAACATATTTTTAATGCGAATTTTCGGAAGATCTTTTTTCTTTCTTCCTTCTTCAAGTTTGTTGGTTATAATAATACATTTTCAGGTGATGTCATTCAATTACACATCTTAGACATAGTTGTTAACAAACATTTTTCGCCCTTAAATGTTACAAACATTTATTATTTCAATTAACTTTAATCACAATTGTTTAAACTCTTCAATTATTACGCCTTTTTTGTTTCATTGAAGAGTTTAAACAATTATGATTGTAGTTAATTGAAATAAGAAATATTTGTAGCATTAATTGAAGAGTTATGTCCAGTCTTGTATGAACAGGAGTTAAGCGGACTAGAAAACGCTTACATGATTCCTAACACTACAGTTCAGTTAACGAAAGAAAAGCTTTCGATGACCCAATTTCCTTATAGATTCATGTTTCCAGGACGTAACAGCGCCATCTATTGCTAAGATCCGTAACTAAATCTTATAAACATTACGAAAACATTCTGGTTTTTGTATTTTCTACAGTTACGAATATGCAACAATAATTACAATTCAAAGAATTACAAACGTTCCACACTATTCCCATTGCTTGGCTATGCAAAGTTTGTCCTTTCTTGGTCACGCTTATGCGATCACAAAACGACGCCATCTTGGACTGATTGCTCGGAGTTCAAGTTGATGACGTCATGACTGGTGACGTTTATTACAGACAAAATCGATCGCTACGTAATAACCATATATGGCAGACCCTTTTTTTTTTTGCAAAGTACTATAGATATGTTGGGAGTCTGGATCAATAACAGCTATCAGTACTCAGTTAGGAACTAGACGAATGCTTACAGTGACCAATTGTCATGCTAAATTTACTTCGCTTTTAGACAAAAAAAAAACTGAGACCTTTTTGGACCAAAGCCAATATTCACTATAGAAGTAATATAATTAATTCATTTCCAATGTTGCTAAAAGAAAAGACTTTTTGTTAAGCAGTTATTCTTTATAAAAAAAAGTTATTCTTCTCTGACTTTTGAAATAAGCTCCGCTTACATGCAGGATTTCGCATTGTTGATTAAAAATTTACCTGAATACAAAAAGCGATTTTTATTTAGGCAGCAGTAAAAATTAAATAATATTTAGACTTCGTGTAACTTTATGATATAAAAAAAAAAGACTACTTACAGAAGTGGAATATAGTTGATTGCATTCTTTGGAAGTTGGCTGAGATTTACTGACTGCAAGAATCTAAAAACAACAGGTAGATGTGATAAAGAATTTTTTTTTAAAATATTGCTAACTCATTGCTTTAATTCAATTTTTTAATACTGTTTATTTTTATATTTTTTAATAAATAAAGATTGAAAGCTAGTATGTGCTTCGTTCCTTATTTTCTATCAGGAAAGTTGAAGTTTTCATTATTCGTTCATTATTGTTTGTAATTGGAATATTTAAAAATTATTTAAGATAGTTAATAGAAATAGATCAGATTAAGAACAATACAGGAATAGCAAATGTTTTGCTTAATTTTACTGAGTTTTAATTCCAAGATGTTAAGGTTTTCAGAAAAGTTATTTTTCTGTAAATGAAAGTTTTGAAGACCTTCCTTACAATTGAAGACGACTCAAGTAACTGACAGTTTTAAAGACATCAAAACATTATACAGGGTGTCCACATGAAACCTCAACTTTGGAAGAGCATTACATGAAAAGTACATCAGATACGATAATGGAGATTGTGCCAATGGAAGAAACACCTCAAAATGTTGACTCAAATTTTCGCGCCTTGATTAGTTACTCAGCTGAAGTCACACAAGTACTTAGAGTCAATCAACTATTCTTTGTACCTAAGTTTGTCCCGAACACAAATTTCATAAATATTGTTTTTGGAAATAATTATTGGACTTTATTTTTACCCTAAAGTATTATTAGGTCATTGATCAAAAGCTTTACAGTGACCGATGTTAGTTTAATTACGAATATTTTATTATTTTTACAGTAACTTAGGAGACAATTTTTCCCCGCGAGTATTTGGTTTTCCTGTTACTTCAGAGACTTCGCAAGCTCCCAAAGCGAATGTTACAGATTGCTATTAAATATACAAAATATATGTTAAATAGTAGTAACTGATAGTAAGGATATGCGACAATGACAGGGAAAAGTAGGCTGTTTGTTTTGTTTTGTCCCGCAGGGACAGTAACGCAGGGGACAAATTACCGCCGCAGGGACAGTAACGCAGGGGACTAATTACCGCCATAAACTCACTAAATAAAGCAAAATATTGCTCTTCAAATTAAAAAAAGTGTTCTGCCCGTTACCTTAACTAAATCTTCATTCACTAATCGCTAAAATGTGCTCCATAGGAAGTTAGATTTTTGATTTTTGTTTGTTAGAAAATCATTATGTCGTCACTCGCGTTTAGTACAAAGAATAGTTGATTGACCCACAAATGGCATCCGATCAATAGAAGCGCAAGTGGGCACAGACGAAAAGGAAGTGGAAAACAGGCACCGAGTAACAACAACGAGTAAACGAGGGAAGCTTTTCAGTGAAGCTCATGTAAGTCTATCAGATTTGCATTCAGAGCTCCACGTTCAACGGTTCACGTTCGACGGTTACACAAGCGACTGAGTCACAAATTACGGATAGTACAGCAGTTCCAGTCTGATTATTTGCCAAGGAGGTTGGCATTTGCTACAGAAACATTAGCTGCGATACAGGACGATATTGACTATCTACAGAGCATTGTCTTTTCAAATGAAGCGACTTTTCACTTGTCAGTTTATGTCAATCGTCAAAATGTCAAAATGTGGGGTCCTGTAAACCCATTTGCTGTTCATGAGCACATCAGAGACAGTCCAAAAGATTCAGTTACATGGTGGATCGAGTAATATGGCCTTTCGTTTTCGTGGAGCAAAGGGTAACAGGTTCATCTTACATGGATATGCTGCAACATTTTGTTATCCAGCAGCTGCAACACTTGCAGCCCCGAGTCCTTTTCCACCAGGTGCGCCTTTGCATTGGGAGAGAGAAGTTCTGCCAATGCAAAGTTCGTAAGATAAGGAGTATCTAGATACTGTTTTTCCTGGCCGTTGGATTGGCCGTGGAGGTTCCATCGCACGGCCCCTACGATCCCCAGATATAACTCCACTGGATTTCTTATGGGGCTATGTGAAGGATACAGTGAACCAAAGGAACCTTCTGGATTGCAAACACTCCGAAAACGAATTACAAATGCAGTTGCAGCAGTCGCAGGTGACATGCTGGCGAGGACATAGCTAGAAATTGATTACAGGCTTGACGTTCTTCGTATAACGAAAGGAGCACATGTAGAGATGAACTGATTTCATTTTTCAATAATTTCTTTAAGTTGTTTTTTCCATTGGTACAGACTTCATTATAATATCTGGTGTACTTTTTTTATAATGCTTTTCCAAAATAGGCGAGGTTTCATGTGGAAACCTGTACATTTCAACTCTGTACATTTCATCCTGTACATTTCAGCTTATTTGTCAAGAAGACAATCTTTAATAGTTTCTGTGCTCGATTTCACCAAGATACAGTGAAAATCCGTAAGATAAAAGATTAAAAAGAATCAAGAAAGCAAACATGTCATATCATAATAAAAGTAAAGTTGTGTGTGAGAATTTTAAAAGACACAAATTTAAATGCACCAAAGTAATACTTGCATTCTGAGCGATCATCGACGGTAATCTCAGACAGCTGTTTCTTTCTTACTAGGCGTCATTAGCCACATTTACCCTAGATGATAAGCTTTTTTGGTTGGGGAAACACTTTTTGGGAGCGGAGAAGAGATCCTTTACCTTTTTGCGCGCATTGAGCTTATCGAGGGTAAATCTGGCTGACGACGCCTAATAAGACAGAAACGGCCGTCTCAGATCGCCGTCGATGTCTCAGAGTGCCAATATTACTTGGGTGCGTTTTGATTTGTGTTTTGTATGTCACATCAAAGTTACTGTTAGCAAATGCCGTAATATTACATTTAAGCATTTCATTTTAATTGGTTTCCACAATTTGCATTTAATATGAATTTCAGTGAGAATTTTGTTTTTCGTAAGATCGAGAAAAGGTGTAACCCCAAGTCAAAAATCCTTTCACAGAAGTTCAGACCTGCCAATTTAAATGCAATAAATAATTTTTTTACAGATATCAAGAGGATAGAGTCGTGAATCTTAAGAGACACATGGTAACGACCATAAAAACTTTCAAGTAGAGAGACTTCGAACTGTCATTAATGTCACAAGAGCTTGGAGTACTATTGCTAAAGCTTCATTATTACTCACACAAAATTAGTGATATTATTCCCAATTTAAGAATGATTGATTGGATGTTCGTTTCAATCAATCTTACAAAAAGGATGTTGTTATTTCATTAACCAGATCTGAAAGCTGGTTATTTGGGAAGTTTTTCCTGATATGGGTTCTACATAAAGACAGAAGTGCTGAAGTTGGCAATCTTCTATCTCTTAGAAGTATTTTTGACTTTGACTCTTAAAGAAAAACGGTTATTAATACCGTATTTACTCGCATAATTTCCCCTTTTTTTTCATCAATATTTTGAGAAAAAAAAGGGGGTGGGGTGGGGAAATTACGCGATGTTTTTCAAGTTGAGGAAAAAAAATATGGTGAAAGTGTAAGGAAAACCATGTTAAATATTGATTTTTAAAGCAAGAAATGTAATTAACAACAATTTTATTAACACGCAACATTTAAAATATAAGAAATCACATCTCAACATTTGTTTTTTCTTCAAAGTACAGTTATTGTTGTACTGATTCAGAAGGAGTCTGCTCTTGTACTGACCGGGTTGGGGGTGGAATCTTCCCCTAAAGTAGCGTGGGATAGAGAAATGCGGAAGTAACGGTACATTGTCGCGTCGTCGTGAGTTCACCGCCAGTCAAGATCATGTTGGAAACGCGTTGAAGTAGAGGTGGGGAAATTATGCGATAAAAATAAAAATTGAATTTTGTAATCCACAAAAACTGGGGTGGGGAAAATATGCGATGGGGGAAATTATGCGAGTAAATACGGTAACTTCAAACATTAAAACTCATATGGAACATCTACAAAAATCCATTTGAAACCAAAGTTAATACTCTGTAAAATAGCACAATCTATCCGAGAACCTAAGATTAAAGTATCTAATACTGACTTTTGGGACCTTCTGATTACTGAGGTTTCAAAATTGATACTTGAAATTACAGATAGCAAGTACTATCTATTCCTTATTAAGTACTATCTATTTTTAATAAAGTATAACAAAAATGAAATATAAAAAAAAAAACTGACCTCTTTTATTTTTGATAGCTTTCCAATGCGTATGTATAATATACTTTTATTGTCAATAATCTCGAAGGATTCTTCATCGATTTCAGTGTCTTCATGGTCAAAAATTCTAACTTTTTCATTATAATTAACTTCCCATTTTTCACAGGCTGAAATTAATAAAAGAAGAGCAACAAAAGCTTAGTTAAATTTCAGTAAGAAAAGAAGAATTAAATTTCACTAGAATGTAAAATTAAAATTATAGATGCAATCCTATCCAAATGTGATCAAAAATGAATATTCAAAATAAATATTGCAGATTTTAAAAATCAAAGCACTTTTTTTCTATAAATCTATTACTTTAAAAAATGGATTTTATTAATTACCATTCTTTTTTAGACTTTCTAAGTCTTCTGCTTTAACCCACTTCTTATCTCCTTGAGCAGTGTTCAAACCCACTCGGAAAAGTCTTGAAGTCATTCTACAAAGAAATTGAAAGAAAGAAATTGAAAATGAAGTTTGAAGCCAAAGAAAAAAAAACACGTTTCTGAAGTCACACAAAAAAGTTAGCAAGGAAAAGACAAACACAGAATTTAATAAATTATCAAATCTTTATCGATGCTATCACATTGTATACTTACAAAACATTTTGTATATATTGTATTCATGTAATGCATATTTTATTTATAAAATATAAATCTGATGCTCTTTTTTTATTTGATAAGCGTTATTGTATAGGATTGCTAAAAAGAACACAAAAGCAATATTTTAAATCTCATTAACGAAAACTACGGGAAATTAAATAGAACCTGAAGTGCTGTTATTTTCTATTGAACGAAAAAGAGATGTCTCAGGTTGTGTGGGGGTCATTCCATAGCAAATCACCTAAGGTGGTTCATCACACCATCTCAGATCTGAATTAAATTTTTTTTCTAGGTACAGACACCCAATGAGAGTATGAAACCCAGTGTTATATAGAAGTTGTGTAATACAGAAGTTACAATTTTTTTTTTAATTCCGACATTTTTGTCATCCGCAATATGATTTTTTTCAAAGTTTTTATGCTTGTTATAAAACTTATTGACGGTAATTAGAAATAACTAGTATCATTATGTAATTTTTTATGCTGAATTTAATGGTAGAGGAGAAGGTAGGAATATGAGATAGGGTAGTAATATGAGATACCGTAGTTTCGAACACCGTAGGCTAGTGACATCTACGGAAACAGTTGGAAATTACTTCTTATAGCGTTCTTGTGTTTTCATTTCTTGTGTTTTATAAGTAATTTCCAACTTTTTCCGTAGCTGTCACCAGCCTACGGTGTTCGAAAACCACGGTATCTCATATTACTACCCTATCTCATATTCCTACCTTCTCCTCTACAAAATACAAATATGGAACTCTATTACTTTCCAAGATACAGTCTATGAGTTATCGTTGTTTAAACAATTAAATAACAATGTAGGGCCTTTTCTAAACATCTGAAAATTCTTTGACAACCAAATGAAAGTCTAAATAAAGCTATGAAAAATCATAAAGGTGTTTGGCTTTGTTTTTGAAAAAAAAATTTTAAAGTTAGCATATCGTACTACAATTACCGCACTACAGTAGCTGTCAAGGTATGTTCTATAGTAATACAGTCACAGCTGTTCATCAACAACCATATGAAGACTAATACAACTGGAAAACATAAATATCAATGTTTTTAGAAGGTTTTTACCTTTTATGCAGAATGATTCAAACGCCGATTGAAACGTGAAACTAATGTCACAACAGTGAGATTCCATGTGTCTGTTCAGCCTTGCACAGGCAGAGCTGAAATCACATAAAAACATTCAAGAATAGAATAGTGCATTTATTCCACTCTTTAAGTCAAATTAATGTACAAATAATTCTGTGTTTTGCTAAGTTTTTTTGGACAAAAAAAAAGAACATACTACAATTGCTGCAGTAATGAATTTGTCCATGTTACCTTACGTAAACCACTTTTAACTTGGCAGCAATGAAAACGAAACGCCGTGAAAGTTTCTATTAATAAAATAAAAAATATAGGCAGTATTTTGCTTGGTTATTGAAAAAAAAAAAAAAAAATTTGTTAAGTGTTTTTCCATTATCGCAAACGTAATAAATTTAACAAATACAAATACATTTTCTTAATTATATATTGTTTCCAATTAATTGCCCTTATTATGCAAATTAAAAAGAATAATTCTTTTAAATGAACTTAGAGTTTCAGAAGGGGTTAACTGAAAATAAAACTAAAATCGAAACTGAAACTTTTGAATTCATTGTTCTGTTGTAGTCTCGTTCCGGCCGATCAGTGACCGCTGCAACACCAACCAATGTTACAGGCATTGAGGCGACAATTCGAAACGATCGGCGCATCAATCTGCGGATCTTGACACAGCAATTCAACACTTCTTACGGCAGAGTGTACGACATTGTGCATGACAGATTGAGATTTCTCAAAGTTAGTGGCTCTGGGTACCCAAAGATCGGTCAGATGTGCAGAAGGGCCAGAGAATGATGTCATGCTTGGAACACTTGGAGCGTTAAGCTGAAGAAGATCATGACTTTCTGGAAGGTGTAGTAACTGGCGATGAATCTTGGGCATACCACTACAGGCGAGTATGGTATGGAAACATTCTGGGTCTTTGCCACCGAAGAAATTCAAAGTCATCTAATCAGTGAAAAACGTTTTGGTGACGGTTCAGTCGGACAGGCATGGAATACTCTTAGCGGAGGTCCATCCAACCGGGACCACTGTGAATGCCACAACCTACGCTAGAAATTGACAAAGTTGCGTCGTGCCCGTCGAGACAAACGCCTTAACAGAGATGCTGCAAATGTCAGATTACTTCACGACAATGCTCGTCCCTACGTCGCGACTTCTGTTCGTGAAAAAATTGAGAAATTTGGCTGGGAGGTGCTCAACATCCACCCTATAGTCAAGATCTCGCACCGTGTGACTTTCACCTCTTCGGATCACTGAAGAAATTCCTAGGAACCAACGCATCGGTTCAAATGAAGAAGTGAAATCGTCGTGAGCAGGTGGCTACGATCCCAGGAAGGGGAGTTCTATGAATGAGGAATACTAAAGTGGGTGTCACGATATGAGAAATGTGTCGAGAGACTTGGTTCATATGTTGAAAAATAGATAACACCTGTAGTTTGTTTGTGCATTATTTTTTTTCTTACCAATTAAATATTTTGCAAAAAAATTATTGTGCGTTACTTTTGGATCTTCCCTCATACAATTTGCTATCATCATAAAAAAGTTTCATTATTAAAATTTGCATTTCTGCAAAAGACTTGTTGTCATCCATTTAAGATTCACAAGAATAGCCTTATACCTATCAGTTTGAATACGGCAAAATTATATAATGAAGGTCAACTTACGAAATTAATACTTGGCTAAAAGTTTTGTGTTACAAGCAGATTTACTGATAACAATGCAATTTCAAAGCAAAATTAGTGAGCTGAACTTATTTCTCCAATAAAGTCTACATCCCAACCAAATCTGTCGTCTTATTTGTAACTGAAAGTCTGAATATTGAGGATAAATGAAAGTTTGCTGCATTTAGGTTGTTCTCCAGTAAATTCGCACTGTGTGAGGAAAAAACTACGCTTAACTACGAAAAAGAAAGGTAAAGGAGGCCAGGGAGCCTATGGGTTCAAAAGTAGCCAAAGTTTTAGACTTTCCAAGCACGTCATTCGATGACATCAACAAAAGACAACCACAACTTATGGAACCTACAATGACTTTGTTGAACTCATTGAAGAACTTAAAGAAATACAAAGCATTTACGAGACAAGAAGTTTTAAAAATTCTAACTGTTACATCTACAAGCTGGTCAGTGCAGCCGTGCCGACGTGGTCGTGCGGTCTCAGGCGTCGGTCTGCATGAGGCCAGTGTGCCGGTACCCGGGTTCAAATCCCGGTCGAGAGCATGGATGTTTCAATTTCCTTTCCTGTGTTGTTAGCCTCTTCTTCATTTTCTCTTCGGTCATTCCGTAATGGCGTCCTGGAGAAGGCAACGGGTAACCACTGCAGTATCTGTTCCCTTGTATAGCTACGGCTTCTCCTAGGGATCGCCCTTCGTGGGTCACTAGGATTCCGTAGACGTGAACCAATCTTCGAATTGAACTACCATGGTATGGTATGGTCAGTTCAGAAATTTGTGAATGAGTCTACAGTCTAACAGATGGATGTTGACGATCTCGTTTGCGTGAGAATTACGGAAAACAGAGATCTGGCCATTAGCCTCTTCAGCAGGTCTCAAGGAATTTAGTATTTTGAATGTCTGTCTCTAGGAAAATGCTAGAGAAAAAATGTTAAAGTTGGATTTTTACCTTCAGCGTAGAGACGATGGATGCAGCGGCGAATAAGGTATCAGTCAAAATCAACTACATCAGTAACGGGGCTTGCTCTTGGCCGCTTCTTTCTCGCCATTTTGTGAGAAGACATGGATAGAGGCTATTCTCGCGTAAATTACGTGAAATCACGAAAATACGAGATCGTCAAGATCCGTCTGTTGGACTATAATGTCTAAAGCAGTACATTGCTAAAAAATCAAAAGCTTTGAAAATGGAAAACGGAATAATTGTGGCTGATCCATAAACGAAAAGACGGACGACGACAGAAGAAATCATGAAAGCATAGGCTGTTACTGTAGTGCACTAAATCTAGTATTAATTTAACATTTTTCTTTTTTCAAAAACTAGTTTAGACACAAATTTCTAATTTTTTTAAACCTTTATTTAGATTTTCATTTGCTTGAAAAGGATCTATGTTATTGTTTTAATTGTTTAAACAATGCTAATGCATTGTATCTTGGAAACTAATAGAGTTACAGACTTTGTGCCGTTAAATTCAACATAAAAAATTATATAAAGATACCAATTTTTATTAATTATTAATTACCGTCAAAAAGCTTTTGTAAAAATGATATTGTGAAAATCATATTGATAATGACAAAAATATCGGAATTAAAAAAAAAAATGAAACTTCAGTAAATAAATTGGGGGAAAAAATTAAACATTGGTTTCATAGACAAATTAGGTGTCTATATCTAGAAAAAAATTATCATTCAGATCTGAGATGGTGTGGTACAAAATGGTCTTCAAATTGGGTGATTGGCTTTGAATGACCCATGGGTCTCTTTTGAATTTCGCAAACTATTTGAATTGAGATCCAATCAATCATTAACTAAAATAAATTTTACTTTTTATTTTATTTCATCACCATCAATGTAAATGAAAACATTTATTTGTTTATTCAAAATTAAGTTTACATCTGCTTTAAATCAAACATTCATGCTCAAAAATTAAGGATAATTGTGAATCACAGGAAAAAGTTCTATTACACAAAGCGAGTCGTATACCGGAATAATCAAAAGTCATTTATTCCCCCAGTAGACATAGCTGGGCTGCAGGATAGAGCTCACCATATTTGTTGGGATGGTCTTTGTGCTTTTTAGGGTCAGTGAGATCATATTGATGGCAATTGCATGGAACAAAATCACAGAGCGACTGGAAATTGGTCAAGCTCAGATGGCAGTGTCCCAAGAGTTGCTTGTCTCAGGAATTGTCATTTCTAGAGCCTGTCAATAGGATTGAAATGTCAGTCGATGCTTCAGAATAGGAAAACTTAGGACTACAAACATCTTTATTTGATACTAACTTTCAGGAGCAACATGGAGTACGAACTCAGATGTCATATTTTATTTTACATGTTCAGATGATTGCTGAGCACGCATTCCAGCAAAATGAAGCTGTTATTGTAGCCCATAAAAGAACCTGTTTAGGCTGGTGTAGAGAACATCATAGTTGGATAAGGGTTCTGTGGGGCAGCATTTTGTTACAGACATGTCCAGATTCAGTCCGCAGTATGATTCCTGCTGTGTCGAGATCTTGGCATAACATTCTGGAACACGATTATAACAGTGGAGGTGTTGTATGAGACGGCATCATATTGAGTTTATTCCCCTCCATGTGCTCGAACAGGCAACCCTAACAAATTAGATATACCATTATGAATATGGCCGTCCCAGAGTATCAGCTCGACTCAAAAAGGCATTCTTATGTAACTTAATTGCTTTCTTTTACCCGTTAGAGGGTTTGTTATATTTTTTTTTTCTTTTCTTTTTTGTGGTCAAATTCCTTTTGTGGTAGCCTGAGCGCTATCCAAGGATTTGAATTCCACATTTGATTCTTGTTTTTTATTTTCTTACTTTTAGTTATTGAGGGGCCACAGTCTCCATCATGTACCATTATGTTATTTTGCAACAATAAGTCCTGTTATGGATGAAAACGCACGCCATCCATACATTAGAGCTGCCCTAGTGCAAGAATACCTAGAAGTAGAAGATATCCGGCGCTTAGAATGGTCAACTTGATCTCTCAGTTAAACATGACTGAACATGCTTAGGACTCATTCGGAAGATGTTGCCTTCGACCACCATCTCTTAAGAAGTTGAGGACAGCATTGGATGCAGGAGAACAACTCCATTACATAATAGTAGTTTGATTTTTTTGTGCTGAGTTTGTCAATGTTCTAAACTGACCCTGCAGTGTATTAAACATTATCTTTAACATTAACATTCGGCAAGACACAGGGTGTGCATTGTTGTTTCACTTCAGGAACTGTTTTTCACTATTCTGAAAATAACGTGTTTATTTTCAATTATCTTATTCTACGCATTAATTTGTTCCCCCCCCCCCCCCCTCTTAAAATTACTGTTGTTTGTTCTTCAGTAAAAAAACTGTATAGAAATTAACAAAATATTGAAGCTTAAAAGCTACGAAGTTCTTTAGTACAGTTGTATTTGTTCTGTAAAAAGAAAATAACTTTTCAGACAAATATCTTCTTCAGTTTGAAATATAATCATATTCTGTGCTTTCCTGCAACCAAAAAATAATATATAAAGACAACAGAACACAGCATCCAATCAAAGAAAAATCATTTCTGCCCAAAAATGAGAAATTTTAAACTATTCTTTCTGTCGCTCATTTTATTATCCCTTCAAACATTGCCACCCCCTTCGCCTCCCCTTTAACTATTCTACAAATTCTTAATATATAATTAAAATGTACAAAATTACACACGCTTATTAATAGAAATGAATATTCTCTTTATTTATTTGAATATTGTGTTTTCCTAATTGACTTTTTTTTTGTTTAGGAATTTGAAATTATTACTTAATTTTTTGTCCCATGATTTTTTATTTTTCGACGATTGAAAGTATTTTCTCTATAATCAATGTTCAGCATCTCAAAATTTTTAAATTTAAGAAATTAGATATCTGGACATGCTTATCTATTTGAAAATTTCGATTTTGTTTTCGTCTCAAACTGTCTTCTTAAAAAAATGATTTCCCTTGGTAATCAAAGGAAATTTTTATTGCTATTTCACAGGATTTTACTGAGTTGGGTTATGCTGGAAGGGATCGGGCTAAAGAGGGTGTTGAAACCGGAAACGGCGCCGTCTCCAATTCCCAGCAAAATATCCAAAATAAGCTCAGTGATTTTTGTTGTTGTTTAGTTATTGTGCTTTTTTGTATTGCTTTCTTTAAAATTTTAACTTGGTCCGCACGTTAATTTTGATTTTATTCACAAAATTTCTTGGTTTAAACTATAGATTCAGTTAATACTGAATCAGCTTCTGTGACACAACAAGGAGCTTGAAACGGGCTTGAGATGAGATGAACAGTTTTATTTATTATTAAAGTCACTGATTGTTTTAAGGCTGGTATATATTATTAATTTTTGTAAAATTATTCTGTTATATTAAATATGTACTTCCATTTATCGTAAGTGGAACTTCGGTAAGGTTTAGCTTCTTAAACCGCTTGCTACTTACTTTTGAAGTTTTTGTTTTTTAAATTCGTAGACGTATTTTGATTGTTTGGTTATTCCTTGAAGGAGTTACATGTTTATGTTTTGTATCATAGTTTTAGTGAAGTGTTTGTAAGCTACTGCATAATACAATAACTTCAGTATTTGAAAGACTAAAGTAGAAAAAAGAAAATACTTTTTCCTTTACGAAATTTAAGAACTTAAAAGGGCAAAGATCAAAGTATTGATAATTAATCATATTAACAATTTTTGAAGAATGAAAAAGAAATCACAAATTACTTTTTTTTATTGTTCTCTTCATAATTTTTTTTTTTTTTTAAATAACAAGAAAGAAGACGTAAACACTCCCCCCCCCCCAAAAAGAAAACTTGTAAAGAAATCCTACATTGTAAATATTATGATTCTCGTAATTA
>JAFIDM010031653.1:0-16173 GCA_023159025.1 Thereuonema tuberculata | reverse complement strand
AAGGCAGCATATATTTTAAAGAGAAGAGCAAAATTATAGAAAGCGCAGGAAACCAAAGAGCAGTATAAAACTGAAGGAGGGATTTGCCAAGCTGATGCTACGTCAATTACAGAAAAATTAATGGCAGTTGCTAATATTGTACAGCCGATCCCCTGCATCTTCCGATGGGACCTTTCAATCAGCTGCGAACGGATGGAGACGAGCAATACTCATGGTGTTTCACGAGCCTTCACAAATGGTAAGTTAAATTTCTATATTTGTATTAACAAGTAGTTTAGAATGTAGTATAATTGACATTTAATCGCAGCATTTGATTAAAATATGAACATTTGAATTCGTATATTGCATGTTCATTTAATTTATGTAAAAAAAAAAAAAATCGTCTTGGACGATATGAAACAATTTCATTGCTGCAATGCCAGAACGAGTTGTCATTTGACGGATACAGTATTGATATAAAACGAATAATTGATTGATTACAGAATGTCTGTAAAGTTGTAAAATAAATAAAAATTTGAATTGGCGATGTGCTTTGGGTCAAAAGAATTCATACAAGCTGAGATGATAGACATGACGAATTATGTCTACACTAATTATTTCATACTCTGCACTTAGTAGAAACCAACTTGTAGTATATTCATTTCTTTGATATTAATTTGAAAGGGGTTTGGAAATAAATAGGCAAATTATTAAAATTCGGGATAAACTTTCTACTGTTGAATTTCATGTTTTTTTATGTAAAGGAAAACTTATGATTGATGTTGTATTGTGCTGTTATATGAGATTGCAGTAACTTTGGTTGGACTTGACATACAGATTGTGTATACTTGAAAAAGAAACATACTGTCTGATTTTTTTTCAGCTCTCACTATATAATTGTATGGGATTAATATGCTAAACCACATCCTTTTTTGTATTAAAACTGCAAGGAAACAATATCTATGTTTCAATCATACATTATATATATATAATTTCATACTATCTGATTTTGTAATAGAGACAAACTGTGAAATATTCATTTTACGAAGTTTAAAAAAATATTTCTGAGATATATTATGAATGATGCTTGATTGTTTCATTTGAAGAGTTAACCAAATTACCTATGACCTCTATGCATAGCTAAGCATAGCCAAATTGTAGAAGTAAACAAATGTATTATTCAGTTTTGAAAGCAAAAAAACAACAAATGTTTTGTTTCCATGTAACATGAACAATTACCACAGAAAAGCAATTGACAATTTCACAATAAATATAAGAAGACAAGCAACATAAATTCATGAATTAGAACAATCAAAATTTATCCATTAGAAATGATGGTTTCATAAATCTGTATGAGAATATTACTAATTTCTAAACTGATATCTACTGCAAATGCAGACACCATTCATTGATTTGCTTGTTCAATCCAATACATGAAATATTGATAAAGATGATTGTCAATATATTTTAAACTGTTCAACATGTACATTTGTTTATTAAATTAATAAAATTACAAAGTGTAATTCAGTTGTTTTAAGCAGCCATTCTTAATTTCTTTGTACTGCAGATGTAAGAAGCAGATATGAATAATTATGTCAGTATATTATACTGTATTCTTACTACATCAAACATTCCTCAGTTAACATGGAAATTAAAAAAAAAAGAACAACAAGCCTATCACCATGAAAGGAAAGAAAGAACAGTTTATTTAAAACAACTATTGGTTTAAGAACTAAAAACCAATCATCCAGAAGTAACAATGAACATAGTCTATTCATACAAGTATAAATATGTTACAAACAAAAACTTTATAAATCATTTAGAATTATTTATAACAAATAAATGTACATTATTTGGAACAATCATTATTACCAGCATACATTACTATATCCAATATATATTTTGTTTTACAAGTAATATATGCATCAAAAAGAATTTGTTGATTCTGCACTTAAGTAATGTGTAGATTGTTGGCTTCATCCAACTATCACAGAAATACAAACTATGATACAAAAATTAATCAAAAGTTGAAGTTTTACAAAATGTAATATATTCTAACTCTCACTCAAGAATAAATCATTACATACTATTTCCATATGAAAAATTAATGTGTAATTGTAAATTTTATTTTCATGTACATTAACAAATAAATAATTTAGAAACTACTAGACATATATGAGGGAAACTTAATAACATATGTTTGAGGATTAAAAAGTAGTATAACTATGGCCAATAAGATACAATTATTGCAAACATTTGCAGTAAATATAATCCTATATCATTACAAAGGAATAACATATCTCTAATTAAAATAAAAACAGAATCAAAGTGCGCCATATAAAAGACCATTCTTTATTCTTTTTACAATAGTTGTTGCCATGATCTGTAATACTATGAACAAGATAGCTTAACGTGCACACAGGTCATTTTATACCTCGTAGGATAGAATTCAATATATATATATTCCATAAATAGTTAGTTTTCCATAAATAAAAAAAGGCCTTAACAATAATAATAATAATTTTTATTGTAATTATTTTTAGGATGCAAACCAGACAGCTGCCATACTAACAGCTCAGCAAGAAGCAGACACATCAAAAGTACATGGTCATAAAGTATCATGGCGGAGACCACCAACAAAAGAAGACATAAACAATTTTGCAAAGATTGCTGAGTGTTCTGATGTACGTGTGCAATACTTCCAAAAGGAAATTTGAAATGGAAGAAATAAAACATGCTGCTATCTTGAGAACAGCAGATGCAGAAATCAGGGCCAAAGAAGCTAGAGAATTATATTTTAAAAACATGTTGGAAAACTTTATATATTTATGTGTATGGTACTTCAGTAAAACTGAACATATTAGGAATTAAAAAAATCACTTCAGGACACACATAATGAAGATATACAATATATTTATGATAATACTGAAATAAAACTTGGACATTTTTGGCCTGTTCTTATTTTTTTTTACTATCATAAATATATTATATATAAAGATATATATTTATTATAGTAAATCTTCCTTATGTGTGTCCTGAAGTGATTTTTTTAATTCCTAGTATGTAATATTGCACAAATAAACACTTTACAAATATAATACACATTACAAATAAACACTTACATACATTGGAGCTTTTGACATCTCATCAGTAGAGGCCATTGTCAACAGAATAAGTCAAATGAAAAAATCTCATAGGTATTTGTTGCCAATTGTCTCTATTAAGGAGATGCAGAGAGCTCCAATGTGTATATTTGTAAATCTAGTGCTTTTTGTTGAATACTGTGTGTAGACTGTATTTCTTTTCAATATTTATGTATTTCCAGTTGTAATAAAATGTTGTACAAAACTATAATGTTTACTGCCTATTTAATTATTAAAGAAACCATTGATGATGGCCTATAGCTTTCTAGTTGCACCAGGTTATTGTGGTTGTATGTCTGGAGCTCCAGGTTCCACCATATCATGATAACCCTAAGGAATTAAGAAATATATATGTTGTTATTTGGTTAGATATTCATAATTACATAGATCAGTGTAAAATTTTGATGAAAAAAATTAAACTACACATGATGTTGCATACATATATCATTAAACATTTCATAAAGATGTTATTCATTAAGATGTAACCACTATTTCTATAAACTACTATTACGTGTATTAATACTCTAATCAGATTCAATCACAATTCATTTCAAATGTATCAATGATTATTAATAGTTAAACATAGATTTGAATGTAATTAGTATGCATTCATTAATTGAACAATTGTAAATCGCTAAGCTGATAAATGATGACTTATGAAAGCTATTAAAAACACATCTACTTTCCAGAATACTTGTGCTTATTGTTAACATGACTACAGTGATATATATTAATGTTAGTAGGGTTTCTCATTATTATTTTTACTTAGTAATTTGATTGTACTTTATCTGCAATCCATTGGCATTGCACCTGGCTTGCAAAAATTCTTCAAATTCTACGTCAATTGGTGGATTTTCTTCACCTAAACAAAAACACCATTATATTAGGATATTAATTTTAATTATACAATTATAATGAATGGTTTTATTAATTTCAATTTCACCAATCTTATGCAATTATCATTGATATGTGGCACTATTCATTTAAAAAAAAAAAAAAAAAAAAACTACTGCTTACAATGCATGGATAAACCTTTCTGCAACAGGAAATATATAATTCTATATTATCAAAAATGCAGCATTTGTGTATCGCAATTTTATAATTATGTTTCTCATAAAATTTTAAATATTTCAGTTTCATAATTCACTCCACGACAATTTTCGTAGTAATGTATTAAATAAACTAATAAGCATCCATAAATTTTATTTCTGAATGCATATTACTAACATTCAAGCTATAATGATCTGGATAAGTTTTTATGTTGCTTTTCAAATTGAAAAAAAAAAAAAAATAGGTCAGATTTCTGTTACAATTCGATCATCAACGCAATTTTATCGCGAATATTTTTTTTTTCCTTGGAAACAAATTAAACATCAGTGAATGTGAACAAACACGGTAATAGCAAAGCGTTAACATACACGTTATAAAATTCACTCAATCATTTTCTACGCAAAACTGTAGGTGCAAACATAACAAATTTATCCAGACCACATTCACGCAATAAAGTTCAAATGAAACGATAAGCAACTTACCTCGCACAAAATTCGGTGAGTTGCGGCTTTCCCAAACCGAAATCTTTGCCTAAAACGTTCTTCGGTTAAATCTTCGAATGGATTACTCCTATCTAGAATTATTCTCGGAGGGTTCACCGCAATTAACATCTGTAAATCGTCTAAATCCTGAAATTCGCATGAATCGGTATCGATGTCAGCCATTTTGGTTTAGCTGAACGGCGCGGTGGCTGATGGGAGTTTTTCTTTGATTACGCATTTAAGTGGCCAATGTTCTCGATGTTATAATTTCACCGCCGATCAGCGATTTATCTACTGGTTAACTTCTAATTTACGTTCGTGCACAGAAAAAATGACTTGATAGTCGCTTCAGCGGTTATCAGCGCTAACCGGAGATTGGTGCACACGGGCATAAGTCTCTTTGTGAAAAATGGGTTATTGATACAACAATCAAGTGTTAGAAGATGCCAACAATTGCTCGGATAATTGGCTAGAGATCTTGGCCTTTCTGCAGAAAGTGAAATTTCTCACGTTACGAAAAGCGTTCTTGATCGTCTGCAGCAGGAAATAAGTACACGATTTATACGACTAAGTGATCTTAATTCCAAATTTGGATTTTTACTGGACGTTCAAAATTTATTAATCAAGGATAATGTTGATAACGATCTTGAAAAGAAATGTAAAAATTTCAGTGAATGTCGTAATATGGATTTAAATGAAAGAGAACTCTTTGTCGAAATATGTGACTGCAAGATATCACGCCGCAGTAGAAAAGAAATTTGAACCTAAAACTCCATTAGAGCTTCTTACCTTTATAATCTCGTATGGAGAAGATGTTTTTCCAAACCTGAGAGTCGCATTTCAAATACTCCTTACTATTTCAGTATCAACTGCTAGCTGTGAACGTTCGTTCATCAAATTAAAATTAATTTTGATTTATCTATGATCAACGATGGGACAAGATCGCCTAAGTGACCTAGCATTTTTAAGTGTGGAAAAAGAAAAATGTATACATAATAATTAATTATATTAATATAATATATTATTAGTAGTAGTAATTGCCGTTGCTTAAATCGTTAAAGTGTAGAGTATTGTGTTTGAAAATCCTATTTTATTTAATAAATAATTTCCTTAAATACTTTTAGTAATTGATGTATCAGTAAGTGAAATACTAATAAGGAAATATGATAACGAAAATGATTGTGTGATAAGATGATCATTTTTAAGAGAGATGTGATAAGATCAGCATATCGTTTGTCGGAACTCAGGAGTACAACAGTAATATATCTACCTAATATATTGATATATTACCTTTTTTTCATTGTTTAAAAACTATGTTTTTTAAAACAATTATATAAATATGTAAAATAAATAATATCCTTTTAACTAATTCTGTATAAATTATCAGTCATTCCCAAAGTGGTCGATATCGACCCCTTGGCGTCAATTTGAGCTTTCTAGGGGTCGATAGTTTACGTATACAAAAGTTTAATTAAAAAAACATCCTTTGTGCAGGTATTAATATTTAATGGAGCACATGATAATGTCATTTTCCATATCCCTTTTATCTAGTTCACTCATTAATAACAAGTGAATAAAATAAAATGTTCGATTTCTAGTTAAATAATTAACATCGAGTGCTGTACTTTATTAGTTTGCAAAAATTCGAAGGGGTCGACAGGTTTAATAGTTTTTTTTTTTTTGGCAAGGGGTCTGCGACCGATAAAGTTTGGGAACCACTGCTATATATTATATTACTATATGTTTTTCGGGTTTTCTGGGGGGAGGGGGGGGGGCACCAAAAAGGTATTGTACCTTTTACCTATTATGCTCGCTACACCACTGAGTTGTTCCTCAAATCTTGCAAGGACAAGTGATTACAGAAGAATGTTCAAAACTCATAAACAAATGAAGATTAAAAGAATTGAGTAAACAAACAAAGGCACAACGCTAAAGAAAGGATTCGCACCGAGTTGTCACCGGGAAGAGACTGGGGCAGACCGTTTCGTCCTTATTAGGACTCATCAGCCAGCCAAACTCCACCGATGACAGACTCAGAAGATGCGAGAGATTAGTCTTGCAGGGACTCGCTCCCAGAGCGGGAACTCCCCCGAAGAAAACCTAACCAAAAATTAAATGAAGATTAACAACAACAAGACTAGTCTTACTTGCTAGTAATAATCTTAGAAATACAGATCCTGATATACCTGGAGAAGAATTAGTAACCTCAGAATCCAATGAACACATTCAAGAATCAGAAACTGAGCGGTGATCTTCAAAATTTGCCTCTTTCAGCAGCAATCTGTTATCCACAGTTGTGTCTGCGGCAAATAAAAGATTTGAAAATGAGGGTTGAAGAACTACAAATTCAAAATACTGTTCTTACGTCCGAGTTAGCTTCAAAGCAATTAATCCTTGCTCAAGAACAGCAAAGTTATTAAGGAGCTCCAGAAACAGATTTCTGGGTTTAATACAAAAGCTGAAACGTGGTGAAGCCAGATAAATAACATATGCAGTCAACAATTAACTATGGTCAACATAATGAAGAAATCTCAGTTAGTGGCATTTTACACCGGTTTTGATAGTGTTGAAACTTTCAGCCTTTTTTATAGATTTTGTTTTTAATAGTAAAAATGCAAATCCAACCATTAAGAGTAGTTCAAGAGGAAGAAGATCAAGACCGAAAGATGAGTTATTGTTAGCACTAAGTAAACTAAGACAGAACTTTTCCAATACCGAACTTTGATTCCGCTTTCGCATTTCTTCAGAATATGTTGGGGATAATATTCACTAGGTGGGTTAATTACTTAATACACTAGGTTAGGTGCATGAAAGATTTGGCCACATTTTTAAGAAGTGCTTTCTTAAAAATGCTCCCATGAATTTCAAGAAAAGTTATCCAACACAATAGTAATTCTTGATGGAACAGAAATTAAATCACAAGTGCCTTCATCACTTGTTCTCCAATCTTAGATATATTCAAATTATAAGACAGTCAATACACCGAAGGCAATTGTAGGGGTAGATCCAAAAGGTGGTGTTAATTTTATCTCGCAATTTTTTATTGGAGGCATTTTCTGATAAAGAACTTAGCAAAGCAAAGTGGGTTTCTTGATATAGTGAAAGCACTAGAAACCAGTGAAGTAGTCAAAGGAGATGGTATAAAGGTGGATAAAGGCTTCAATATTCATCATGAAATTGAATCTTATCATTAACACTAAATATTCCACCAGTGGCAAGTTCACAGCAATTTACTGAAGATGTGTTGAAGACAAGGAAAATAGCAAACTGTAGAGCTACAGTGGAATGATCGATAAGAAAAATACACACATTTAAAATTCTTACTGCAGTTGTTCCTGTACAATTGACACTATTAATCAAATATTGACATTATGTTCAATTTTATCAAATTTCAGATGCCATACAAAAACAACAGTTGAGGGAATGGCCAAGGATTCTTTTTTTTTTCTCAAATCTATTTACCTCAAATACTATTACTAACTAATTTTGCAGTTAAAATGACTGCTTATTATATATATGTCTGTTTGAATTGTGAGCTGTGGGTTGCTCCTTGCTCACATTTTTTTTTTTTTTTTAATCCTCTTGTATCCAAAATTCTAGCCGAGATTAAATTTCTGTCAACTAATGGAATGTACAAAACATTCTTGATAGTCCAGCTGTGACAATAGTTATTGCTAATTTTGGTTTTCAAAAGAATCGTTCCAGATCCAACAGCAAAAACTGGTTTATCTAGTTAAAGATTCCATGAATAAAGTCATCATGAAAGGAACTCTCGAAGATGATCTGTACATAATGAAATGTAATATTATTCATAACAATTTAATTGCCAAGATTAATATTACTAAGATCAACAATATGAAATTGTGGCATGACCAATTGGAACACATTTCAGAAATGAAGATGAAAATGATCTGCTTGTTGGAATTGAGAAATTGTCTTTTAAAGAAAAACTGAATTGTGATAGCTATATCAAAGGTAAATTGACAAACATATCGCACAAAGTAATTAATAAAATACAAAGTGAGGATGTTTTTGAGTTAATACACTAAAGATATATTTGGACCAGTGGATATCCTCAATCACAAGAATGCCAAATACGTATTAATGATTACAGACGATTATAGTAGACGGACATTTGTGTATTTCATGAAGAACAAAGACTAAGCGAGTGACAGAATAAAGGTTTTCTTACATTTGCAGAGCGACAAACTGGAAAGAAGGTAAAAGCCATAAAGACAGACCAAGGAAAAGAGTTCAAAAACATGGAGTTAGAGACATACTTCAAAGAGAAGGGAATTAAACAGTGACCTTCGCGATAACAGGCCTCCCCCTGGTTGTCCGAAAAGTTGTCTCATCACACACTTGGGTGCTTTGTTCCAGTCCCTGACTTGAAGCAACTTGTAGTGCTGTTGTTTGAAAAAAATAAAGTTTAAAATCTTTCATTGATGAACTGTGCGAATCATAGGACTTCCTTTTGCATTTTGTGCAGAGTACTCTTTCAACATGAAAGTAAAATTTGAAATTGTTTTTCAAATATTACAGTATTTGAAGTTATTTCAGTTGTGACCTTTGCTGAGGGCACACTGAATAATTGTTATTTATTTTTGTTGTATTTGCCGAAATGGAACTGTGTTAATATTTGTTGCATGTAATTAATGTAATAATTTTATTATTCTTTTTATTTTTATTTCTTTTTGATTGTATTTACTGAAGTGAAATTATTGTATTATTTGTTGTGTGTATCTATATTTTATTTTTTTAAATAATTATACTATAGAGCTTAAAGGAAAAGGAGGAATTTGGTTTTCAAAAATAGAATGTAAAGTTTTTTTTTTTCCGTAGTGTATTTTTCCCTTGTTTCTTGGTTCTGATTTTTATCTGTGGGGTTTTTTTTTCTTAGTATTTTTGGGTGACACCTGTTGACCTATCCATTGTACGTTAATTCCGTGCATCTCCGGTAGGTGCAATTGTGAGGGTTTTTTCATTTTCCTCCAATGGGGATCTGTTAAATTTTCCCGCTTCTTTTTAGGGGTTGTTTATAAAAAGACATTTTGTTTTGGGAGAAAAAGAGAAGAGACTCAGTTTCAAGATAGGAAATAGCTCGTAGAACACCCTGGTTGAGCCCAGGTGGGTAAGAACTTATGCTGCCGCGCCAACTACTCCCGCGATAGATTCCTTGTTGGAGGACAAGCATCGAGGGACGAACAAGCTCTTTACTCGGACGCTGCCAGAGGATCTTTGAAGTTGAAAGAGACCGGTAAGATTGTAAGAGAGGTATAGGTACGTAAGCGAAAAGTGAATGATGAGAAATTGATTATGTGTAATTATCGAATGAGCCTCTTTCCAGTTCTCATTTTACTGCCTAGAGTCTCTTTAAGCTGAACTATATTTATGTTTCAATTTTTTTTTTCATTTTCGAGCAGATGTTTTCATACGATGCCGAGTTTATTGTCTCGATTTATTCCAATTTCTTTTTAGGGAGTTTAATTATAATAGAATAGATTTTCCTACATTTGGGATTAAGGGTCCTCATTGGAGACTGAAAAATGTGTAAAAGTTTATAAGGAGAAACAAGTAAAAAGGAATGGGAAAGGAATTAAAAGAGGGCAGAACTGTTCTGATTTTTGAAGACCAGAACCTTTTAACTTTTTTAAATGAAAAGCTGTATATCCCTTTTTGTGCTTAAAAAAATTGTAATTAAATAGATTTTTTTTGTGTTAATGTGTTCAAATAAATGTTAGTTTCATGTGTTCATCCCTGTGCTGGTTTACTTTTGCTAGATAACGTCACCAATCAAGTAGTTACCCTGATATGTTAATATTGCAGCCTAAGAGCTCCAATTGGATGCGGACGAGAATAAAAATTTACAAAGTAATTAATATTGAGAGTGGATACACATTTAGGACAAGTAGGGGTTATTACAGTTCGGCCTGGGGCAGCGTGCGATTATACAGTAATCTTAGTTTAAGCTTTGATCAGAAATTTAAAATTAACTGTGCACATTTCCATCAATATGTGAAGTACAAAGTATTTTTATCTTATTATAGGTCTGCCACCTTCACTTCAGGCCAAGTGAAATTCTGTGGACAACTTCAGCATTTGATGAAAAGTTTGGGAAGGAAATTATTGTGAATTTGAAGAATCCCAACCTAATTCCAAATGCCGTGCCATCCCAGATGCCAAACTGTCCACAATATATGTCTTCAAATACAGTTTCAAGACAAAGTATAAAAGAATAGAGCTAGAACAAAATGCTATCAGTGAAGCAATTAAAATGAGCCTTCAAACTAAACAACAGTTTGATGCTGAAAGAGAAATTAAAAATTTGTCAGAGCTTACTTCAAAGAAAAGCCATCTATCCTTACTGGATTTTTTGGAATTTCAGGGAAAAAGATGATCGCGTAATGATTTTTAACATGAATGTAGACCCTGCTCCTCGAATAACACGATCAGTAGTAATAAATCAAGAAATGGTTTTGACTGCTTTTATTGAGAATGTGCCTTTAGAGAGTTTAGGGAAGAAGTTTAAGATGCCAATGGCAATTACTAATATTATTATTTTAAATGATGTATTGGATGAACTAAAATCTGTTGGTTTGCCAACCAAAGAAGACTACATAACAACCACACTGCAGACTGTCAAAGCATTTTGCATTCAATAGCATGCAGCAACAGTTATCTGGAAAACACAATTCAGTTCATTATTCAACAGATATCTCTTTTCACATCAAAGCAACCAAGATACAATTCTGAAATAATGATTTTTGCTTCCCTTTGCTTTTACATATCACCCCAACTAATTTCAGAGACAGCGTGGTTACATAATACTTCCCCACCCAAATATCATCCGTCGTGTTTGTTTAAACTACCATAGTCTAGGTCCTCAGAAAGAACAAAACAGTTCTAATTTTTGAGATATGTAAAGCATAAATTAAATGTCTTATCAGAAGCTGATAGAAAAGTTATTCTTTTAGTAGACAAAATTCATTTAAAGGAGTTTTTTGATTACAAGGGAGGTAATGTTGTAGGAATGTCATTTGATAGTAACAATGCTGCTTCAAGTGCACATGCTTTTATGATTTCTAGCATAATGTCACAATATAAGGATGTTGTACATTTATTACCAGTGAAAAAACTAACAGCAGACAACTTTTATTCCTTCATCAAGAAAGTTATACTTGGACTTGAAGAAATAGGTTTTTTTGTTATAGAAGTTGTTATATTGGATTTTGCAGGTTTTTGAATATTTTAGTTTATTTAGTTACATGTTTGTGCATATAAATCCTAGCCCTAGTTATTATAATGCATTGCAGAATTTCATATCACAAAATAAGTAAATTAATTGCATATGTTAGACATTAACATATATTAAAATAAATTAGACATTTCATATCTATTATTAATTATTTTTTCTTTAGTTACTTAATGTCAATATAACTACACAGTTACTAATAAAGTATGAAGAACTTAAAATTTAAATAATTGGTATCAACTGATTTATTTTTTGTTTGATAATTATTAATCAAAATTTTAATATATTTTTTCAAATATTGGCTCTAATTCTGTACTAAATAAGTTTGCTTTAGTCTTATTCAATGAAGCTTTGAAGATGTTTTTCTTTCTCCCCAACTTATTTATTGATTTGGAGGTTAAAAAAAAAAAAAATCATATTGGGTGGTCCTATAACTTTTCTGAATCGTGCCCAAGTTCAAAAACTCACGGTATATGTAGCTAAGGCATACAATTCCATTCTCTCGATAACCATTGCCAGAGCCTGCAAAATTAAAGGGCCTCCCCCTCTCTCCGCTAATGATCACTTTTAGTATCTTGGGATTCCATTCAGGACTCAAAATAGTTCCTCTTTCCTGATCAAATTAATGAACTCCTTAAGGCTCCCTCTCAAACCCCAAGATCCTTCAGATGTCATCTTACCCTCTACAGATTGACCCCTAGAGCCACCCCCAAAAATTCAATTAGGTATCAAGGGTAACCATCAGGAAGTGCTTCCATCTTTCCTACAATACCCCAATTGCCTATTTTCAAGCCTCTGTTAGAGGAGAGAAATCGAAATTCCTGTCCTTTGCTGGATGGTCCCCAGGATTCAGGCTGAACAATTTCGGCATTTTGCAAAAATCATGCAAAATTTACATGGGGTAGATTTATATGATAGTGTTATCCATGCTTATCCCTTTATGTGCAAAGGGGTGTACAAGAAAGCTTTTTCCATACTTTAGATATTGTAATGTCTACCATTGGCCAAAAATCTTTTATACACAATCTTTTATACATCTTCACAAAAAGACATTTCTCATCACTTATATAAGCAACTGAAAAAAAAAAAAAATCCAACATAAATGTATTTCTTTATTATTGTAAGAAAAAACTTAACAGTCTTAAGATACCAATGTGCTGAATGCAGCACAGTTTTCTGCACAGTATCTTGTTTTCAAGAATTTCAGACAGAAGTCTAAAATTAATTCATGTAATTATTATTATTTTTTTTTTTTAATTTCAGGAAAAGTTATCTAATTTTGTAACATTTTTACTTCCAGTACTGATGATTACATTTTAACTTTAAAATTTTATTTTTATGAAATAGCTATTAAGCTTTTTTTTCTTATTATTTAATTTCTAAAACTCTTATCCATTACAATGAAAAGAATCAATTGCTGGATATGGAATTCTATTTCCTTCAAATATTTAATAGCTGTTATTCCAAAATGATTTAATTTTTTTCCCATCATCACTAAATAAATATATATATAAATTATCAAGGTTGTTGTTTTTTGTTTTTAAATTTTAATCTTGAACATATTTCCTTTAAAAAATTATTAATGAGCATTTCAAACTCAATTTGACAATGTTACTTTTTTCTGAAAAAAAAAAAAAAAAAAAGTAACATCATTTTGAAGTGGAAAAGATACTGTAAATTAAGATGCTAATTCAATCAATATGTGGGTTGCTTCTTGATCCAACTTGAGTAGAAGATAAAATAGTCCAGTACATGGAAGTATTCATCCAAGAAAATCCTACTTTTATAAATACATGTAAACAAAATTGTCATCTCCTTTTTTTTATTATTCTAAGCGTCTTTAAAAGACCTGTTATTTCTTCATTTTTTAAATCAATTAAATAAGAAAGCCATTACGGATATGATGATAATTCCATATAAAGGATGATCTTCAATGCAGCAATGTAATTCCCCCATCCCCCACAAAAAAATCAAATAAATAGGGATTACAAAATTAGCTGGGACTAGTTGAATGCCATACGATTTAGAATTTTACACTGGCAAACAAAATGAAGATGATTCTTCAGTTGGAGCATCTGGTAGTGTTGTACAGAGGATTGCCAAGTAATATTTCATAGTCCATCAAATTGTATTTAGGAAACCAATTATCACTCTAGTAAAAAACTTAAGAAAAAATATACTCAGTTTCAAATGTTAGACCCAATAGATGCGGAAAATGTCCACTGCTAAGTGAGAAAGAGTTAAAAAAGAAAGGCCAGGGATCTTTTTAACTACAAAGTAGAAACCATTCAGCAATAGCTTCCTGTTCTTAAGTGGCTTGATAACAAATCTGTTCAACTAATTTCATCTTATCATTTGACAAGTTGCTATCAGATCAGAAATATTGACAGAAACTGAAAGATTTCCTTGAAAAGAAAAACAAAAAAGATTGAAAATTGTAACAGTCAGGCATTCTCATAGAATGTACTAAGTTTATGGGAGGAGCTGACCTGGCTCATATGTCAGTAGATCTGTACAGGATTGATTTCAAATTTAGAAAGACTTATATGAGAATCTTTCTTCAATTAGTCGATACTGCAGTGATTAAATTGCTTGATCTTACATAGGCGCAACATTTCAATTCAATAAATACCAAACAAATAATGCATGCCTTTGAGAGATTTCAGACTGGCTGTGGCTAATGGATTGATTCAGTTGGCACATCTAAAATGCTAGTGAACAAATGCACCTGAAAACATCTTAACATCAAAAGAAGTACGATCCATAAGATATGTCAGACTCCACAATGTAGGACACTTTCCACATTATCTAAAAATATAAATAAAAAATAAAAAAGCTGTTGTAAAAACTGAGAAAAGATTATTCATTTGTATTTTGCCAAAAATGTAATTTGACATTAAACAAGGGCAGAAAATGTTTTGTGGATTTTCATACAAAATAGGATCAAGGTTTATTATTTAAAATAAAAACATTTGCTAATTTATAACATAAAAAACAAATATTCCAACCAAAAGGGAACTCCTTCAGAGTTTTAAAATTTAAAAATCATATATTTATTATTTGTTTTAATTATTTCACGTAGGTCTCAATGATTGAGAAATTGTATACAAGTTATTTTGATATGTGTACAAGCAGATTACTATTTTACTAATGTAATTAATTATGGAGAATATTATTTTATTAATGTAAATTTCTTTTAAGATTTTGGAATACTTTTTTTTACCTAGAATTCTAAAAAGGAAAATATGTTAAGACGGATGTAATTATGTGATTAGGGTTTGGGCAATCGGATAACTGTTGACCTTGACCCTAAATAAACTTTTTTTTGTCTAGTTAGCCACCTTCTGACAAGAAATTGAACTGTGTTTTGTAAATTTGTGGCTGTGGTTTGAGGATGGCCAATGGGTGAGTTTATGCGAAAAATAGGGAAATTGTTTTAGAGAGGGAAATGAGAAAGGTGTGAGGGGCACTTCGTAAAAAGACACTCGAGATAGTCGAGAAGTGAGATGCCGATTTGGACAGCTGAAGAGGTAAGTGTAAGTCTAATGAAAAAGATATTGCTATGATTAGTTCTGAAGAGAGTAGTGTTGCTTATATCTTTTAGACTATTGTAAATGTAAGAATCAATGTAGAAAGAAAATGTTAAATTAGGGCTTTCATACAGCTGATAGTCTAATTTAATTTGTTTCTTTTATCGGCCTTCTCCAGTAATGTTATGTGAGTGTTTGAAATTTCACTTAGTGTTCAATCTGCACGTTAAAGAACGATTGTTATTTCAAGCTTGATTGACTACAATTTTATTGTTTAAAAATTTCCCTAGTAGGATACATCGGACAGTACTTGGCACCCCGACCAGTAATTGGCACCTAATACAGAATGCGTCTTAAATTAAGCTCTAAAATGAGTTTAGTTCCAAATTGGTCTCATAGATGGCAGCACTGGTCCTTTGTCAGCTCTGAGGATTGAACGTTTTGCAACCAGGGGCCCGACTTCGACTTGTGTGAAAATGGTGGCCATCAAGTGAAGGTGTCAACCAGTTCCAAGCATTTCTATGTGAGCTTTACATTTTGAATAAGCCGTAGGGTGTCATTTACGATGGTATACTGCTCCAAATAATGCTTTTAGATTTGAAGTTGCTGTGAGTTATGTCTAAATAATTCCTATATAAGCTCATTACAGTGCAAAAATGCTTAGGCCTAACGTATTGGTGTTGTAAACTGGGGTGTCAAGTACTGTGATTGTGACATGTGGTTTCAGACAGTGATTG
>JAFIDM010031652.1:0-16176 GCA_023159025.1 Thereuonema tuberculata | reverse complement strand
AAAAGACGCAATCTTTTCGAAAATTTGCTTTTAGTATTAAATGTAGTTTTTTACATTTAAATTTGGTGAGATGTTTAGAATATTTAATAGTAGAGGCTTAAGAAGGAAAGATCTACTAAAAAAGTATGGAAACTTTACATGTAAAGTGTTTATTTCAAAACGAAGAACTATAGAGAAATGCTTGCAATAAACAGAAGCGCTTAGTGACATAACAGCAAAGAAAGATCAAAAACACTTGATGAAGTAGAAAAAGTTCTAAGGACTATCTTATATTGTATGAAAGACTATAAAACAGAACAGGATGATCTTTTCAATTATGAGAATTGAAACAGACTCATGGTTAGATAAAATAAGTTGAAATTCCTAAATATAACTAATAGTCCAGGGAACGAAGACCCAAAAAAGGCCGAATAGGGGAAATAATTCGTGTAAAGGCCAATTTTGGCACAGTTGTAGGGGAAGGTGTCCTAAACAATTTACTAAAAGTACCGATGGGTGGGGGTGGAGCTAAGGGGTGGGTGGGGGTTTTAAGGTCCCATTTTTTCAGTTTTTCGTGAATAACTCGAAAATTATTGTTGGTCATTGGAGGAGTTAGCCGGAGTGGTTTCTACTAGTGGGGAGCAAAACGTTGAATTTCGGGTATCACGGCAACAGAGAAATTCCCGAGATCGAGCTAAGATTTACGAATGGTTCAATAACCATCCCCCTTTTCCACAGTTGAATTCGCTCATGTTACTGTCAATGGGCATCGTGGGAAACTCTAAAGTAAATTGCCACCTAGTACTAGATATTGGAATCAAAACAATACAAAGTTTCATTGGCAGAAAATTTGGTGACATGAAGCAGTCACGGAAGACTGGTTTTGTCACTTGCCAGTATGAGCAGTACCATTAAAATCAATGGTGAAACAGTTACTGTTAACCCTCTGACAATTTTCCAAAGAACTGTAATAGCAAAAAAGAGTGACAAAGATGTGGCAGATTTTTTGACCTATGAATTAACTCCCTTCCCCATGGCTCTGTTCTTCGAGGGTGGACTGCGAAAAGGGAAGAAGTCATCCCTCTACGATGTTTTGCCAGTAGAGAACAATGTAACTCTCGATCTCATCCAAAGCACCAATGTGGTAGATGGTGGTTTCCTTCTCCATCGCATGAAGTAGAAACCGTCTTTCAACATTTGTTCAATTTGCCGTCAGTACATTGCCTACGTACATAAACATTATGGTCAACATTGTACGATGATTTTTGATGGTTTTAGTGATGTAACCAACACAAAACGAGCAGAGCAGCAGCGAAGAGGGCTGACAAAAACTTCGGTTGACATTAATTGTAATGAATGCACGACCATCACAGTTCCACAAAAGTAGTTTCTCGCAAATCAAAAGAACAAAACAAGACTGATGAACTTCCTCACCGAGAACATGACAGCAGCAGGGATTGAAACAACTGTTGCAACAGGGGATGCTGATGGTACTATTGTGAGGTGTGGGTTGGATAAGGCTGCTGTACATCCAACTGTATCAATAATTGGGGAGGATGTGGACTTGATAGTCCTCCTCAAACGATTCGCTCCACCATCTACCAACGTGTTCTTTATGAGGCCAGGCCGTGGGAAGGTGGGGACCAAATTGTTTTCAGTGCGACAACTTCAACAGCTCCCATTCGCCAAGACGATCCTCCTTCTCCACAGTTTCTCCGGATGCGACACCACCTCGGCGATCCTTGGGAAGAGCAAAGTGGGAATTGCTAGGCTGTTCACAGCTCAACCTGACATGACAAACCACATCTCAGACAATTTCAATGATTCCTCAACATTACCTGAGGGTATTGCAGAGGCTGGCGAGAAGCTATTTCTGGCGATTTACCAAGCGCCAGCGCAGGAACACAACCTCTACAAACTCCGGTACTCGGCTTTTTTGAGAGCATCGATGAAGCCGAAATCTGATATGGCCACTCTTCCTCCTACCAGAGGAATTTCGAAGCAGCACTCGTTCAGAGTGTACATACAGGTTTATCTCTGAACATATCGTTATCAAATATTGTTTTGTTTTCGTCACAAATATCTACTTAGGATGCCTACTTCCGTTTGTGTTTTTACTTTCTTCCAGATACAACAATGGCTCGGCAACCCTTTACCACCCACCCAATGGGGTTGGGCCAGGGGAGACAATGGCCTCCTACAGCCGGTGACAACCAAGGATCCTGTGGCACCTGCCTCCATTCTCAAACCATATTTTGCCGATGCACGACTGGGTGTGGGGTTGCGCTGCAGATGCCGGAAAGCAGGCCTTGCCTGCTCCAGTGTCTGCGGCGTATGCTTCGGCTCGTGCATTAACGAAGCCCCCATCGAACACGTCGTCAAAGATGACGATAGTTTCGATTTCGAAGATAATTAGGACTTCGACAAATTACTGTGGCTTTCTTATTGAGGAATACATGTGCCATTTTTAACAAGAAAACAAATTTTTTCCAAATTGTCCATTTTCCCCCCTTTATATCTCCTCAAGTATACATCCCAGCGAAAATGTGTATAGGACCTTTTTTGTAGAGAATTTTATGTAGATTAATTCAGTAGATGGACATGTTTTTGTTATAGGCCACAGTTTTCGAGTTATTCACGAAAAACTGAAAAAAGGGACCTTTAAACCCCCACCCACCCCTTAGCTCCATCCCCACCCATCGGTGCTTTTAGTATGTTGGACACCTTCCCCTACAACTGTACCAAAATTGGCTTTTAAATGAATTATTTTCCCTATTTTTGCTTCGTTGCCTGGACTATAATTCAAAAGAACTATTTATTCTTTTAGAGGCTTGAAAGGCAATAATTTAGTTAACAAGTTGGTGGAATTAAAGTCATTAATGTTGGAAATAAATCAGTTAGGAAGTGATATAGATGAAAAAGAATTAAATAAATAGTATTATTAGGAATGCCACAAAACTAAGATTCTTTTATACAAGGAATAATAATTACTAAAGATTCAAAGATTTTTAACTTTAGTAAAATTATCATAAAAGACGATCTGTAGCCAATGGACGGTTAGCGACGGTATTTGATAAGTTCAGCTTTGAATTTCTTAGAAAATTCAAAGATTTCAATGGTAAAATTTATTATCAAGAAATAATAAAAAACTGAATTCTAAGAGTTATTTTATATATTGCAAGATGGGGTATATGTAGGTTGACCAGACGTCTGCATGTACTGAACTCTTGCATTTTAGTTCAGTGTCCCGCTTCAGAATAAGTAGCGGAAAATATTCCGGATTTTGTAAACAATCGATAAGAATTTTGATAGTGCCAGTCTTTATATGGATGCCTAAAATTTTGTGAGATCAGAATAGAAATAAGTTCAAAAAAGTTTTAATTTTGCGCTCAAGAAATACGTTTTTACGGAATTGGTGTGCATACACCACAAATATTAAATTTTAATTTTCAGGAATTTAAGTTCCTCGCCGATATTTATGCAGCATTGTAAATTAGACGATAAAATAAGAATTTTTAAGTTATAAAACGTATGAATAAATGTGAAATAAAAGTTATTATGCGTCAAGGTTGTTTTTCTTTTTTTTTAGTCATCAAAGTTGTCTTTTCACGGATTGACGTCGGAAAAAATCTGGTCACCGTAGAGATATAGCTCCTTACTGTAAGTTCTTGAAAGAAATGAATGAAAGAGATAATAAAGTAAATTCAAAACCAGTAAAAGAATAAAGCTTACTTAGGTAAAGTAACAATGAGCAAAGAGTAAAGGATATCTGCATGGAAAATAGACAGCGTGTCTAAACACGATATAAATGCGATGACAAAAGTTCAGTATGGTAATGGCAACGCTCTCTGACACCTCTGAGAGTATTTATGGACGTTCTTGCAAGTATGGCTGCAAAGGAAACCTGTAGCTCTGTGTCAGTCAGTTCAGGCAGTGTTGTGACGAACTCGCTGGTGTTGTGCATCTGGAAACATTGTTGTTGCTTTTTTATATAAAAGACGATATGTAGCTAAAAAAGTGTGGCACAAAGAAGCCCCATCAATTACCTTATATGTGAGAAGGTCGCCCACGTTTCACAACTGCATGACATGATTCCAGTGTATATGATCATAAATGTCTGACGCCACCCATCCAGCCTTCATAACAGTCTCAGAGATCACCGTATATCGTCGTTTATATGAGAGTTCTCTGTATGCAAGGTGGTTTGTATTCCTTTAACTATACAGCACATGCAGTCCAGCCTAACATGGTGTATTGAATACGTTGTTTGCGCCCCACAATGGACATTGTACTGTTTACAGACGAGTCCCGTTCCAGCTTGAAGACTTATTCTCGGACCCTGTTCTTCTGGCGAGCTCCGGGAACACGCGAAAACCCTTCCACTTCATCGAAGGTGATCGTAATGGAAGTGGCGGAGTCCATGTTTGAGGCGGAATTATGTTACAGTCACATACTTTTCAGCAACCAGCAACAGCAGGACGGGTCATGGTTTGTAGGATGTTGGGATTTTTCGTGGCAAATTTGATTCTAGGTTCCACCTAATGGACAATAATGCAAGTCCTAATAGGACTAACTTCGTTCAGGAGTACCTAGAATCCGAGGACATAATGCATATAGACTTCAGGCGCTGCTGTCACTCTAAATGTAGATTTTGTAAATTTTCTAGTGCCGAAGTGACAGCAGCGCTACTCAGTCCTTTTAAAAGGGAAGAGCAAACGTTCAGTCAAGTAGTCGATTGTCTGTTGAGTTGTACCCAATATGCGGCCTACCTTACCTCAAGTGTTTTACACTAAAGATTGCAATGCAGTGGCGGCTCTTTGGGACTTTCGAAGGCTTCATAACCTACGTAAAGGTCCAATGTCTGCTGTGGCACTGCGAGCTATGATTCATAAATTCGAGGAAAGTGGATCGCTAGGAATGAAAGCCGGCAGAGGACGAAAACCAGTATCAGACAACACAGTAACAGATGTTGCCACTGCAGTGTTCGACGACACAGGGACTAGGAGTGGTCCAAGCGCTCGTGCTGCTCGCCAAACCGATATGCCTTATGGGCCTGACTGGAAAATCTTACGGAAAATGTTGCATTTCTATCCGTATAAGATCAGTCATGTGCAGGAACTAAAACCTACAGATTATGATAAGCGCCTGACTTTTGCACTAGCATTTCTTGCCCAAATGGTTGTCAACAATGATTGCCTTGGAACAAATTGTGGGGAGATGATATTTATCTGAATGGCTCAGTCAAGACTGAAAACTGCCGAATTTGGGCGTGTGAACGTCCCTCAGTGATTCATCAAGTGCCACTGTATTCTCCAAATGTAACTGAGTGGTGTGAACACGGCAGAGTTCATATTAGGACCATACATTTTTCTGAGACTATGACTCCTACAGGTCCTATTACCTGTACTATTATTGGAGAGAGATATTTGCAAATGCTGGAAACGTTTGTCATTCCTGAATTGCAATAAAGACAATGCTCACACTAGGCATGTTATATGCAAGATGGAGCACGACCACATATTGTTCGTGCAGTACAGAACCTGTTACGCCAGCATTTCGGCATGAGAGGGTTATAAATCAATATTTTCCGATGGCTGCCCCGAAATTGCCGAATTTTCTCCCCTGTCGGCGACATTTGATACCAATTTTTTTTTTTTTTGCAAAATTCTTCTCCCCATGCCCTCAATAGACCTGAATTTTGGTTTTTCATTCTGTTCATTATTTTTCGCTGTAGATGTCTCCAAACAGGCAAAGTTATTTTACAGCCATCTTTTATATTGAGCTTTAACCCCGTTGAACGTGTATGGGACGTCCTTGGCTGCCAATTTGCAACACTTAAACCTCCCCCACAGATGACTGAATGACTCAAAAGAATGCTTATTCAATAATGGGATTCCTTACCCCAGCAATTGCTCGACAACCTGAAATAAGTGAAAGAAAGCAATCAAGCAGGAATTAAAGAATATTAAAGATCATTTCCAAAATTGGATATTTCAAGTCATGCTACATCAATTTCATCAAAGTGGTTTTTAAAATGAACTGCTTGCTGAATCTCTATACAATATGTAGACATTCATGGTAACCGTACACCGGATTAAAAATTTTCACGATTACTTAAGTGGCATTTTCGTTTTTGTTTGAGTCAAGTCAACCCCCATTTCTGTTCTTAATTCGTTGTTATCTACTTTATAGATTATCTTCTAATTTTTAAGTGTTATCTTCCTTCCCTTGGTCTATCTTTCCTACAGCTAGATGAGTCAAAACTATCCCAGATAGCGGATCCCTTAACATGGACATGAGTGCTAACTATAGACCTAGAAATCTAACCCGAAAACATATTTGAAGAATCTTTACGGCCTGTTAAAACTGCAGAAAAAGGAATTGTCACCTTACAGTATCTAACAAACTATTTTGTGAAAGAAGAAAGAATTGAATAGAATTCTTGAAAATGTTGTCTTTCTGCCATGTTTCAATACAAACTTACTGCGTTCCAAAAATTGCGAAGAATGGTTCCTAATTTATTACCAAAGACAATTACATTTTACGATGCAATGAAGTTGAGAATTATCTATTACAAGATCATCAAGCGTATGTATGAACTTTAAAGAAATATCTTACTATGCAAAATACCCAAGCCACAGAACTTTTAATAATCCTGGAGCAATCAGATAAATAAAAGAAATCAGTCCAGTAGGACTTAAAGATTATTGTGACTGGTGGTTTGGGCCGACTTCCCTCCAAAGCAGTAGACTCGTCTGACCCGGCTTCCCTATAGTGAGATGACTCTTCCAGAATCGAGAGAGAGGCACTAAACGGTATTAAATAGGGATGGAGAGTCGGACCAAGGAGGTCAGTTCGGGGTAGCAGTCCAAAGAAGGAGTGGAGTTTGGGGCAGGAGCCCGAAGAAGAAGTCAATCAGTGGCAGGCGGCCAATGGGTGTTCCAGATAGACAGCGAGTTAGTCTTGTGGCATTAGTCACCCAATGGTCTCCAAGTTAGGAGAAAGTAGAAGCAGAGGATTCAGTGGCAGTTAGCCACACGCACAAGCTCTCCAGCCAGGGGAGTCTAAATAAAATCAGCCGGCAGCACGCACCTGATCCTCGTAGAAGCAAGAGCGTTCCCGATCTCGCCAGGGCGTCTTCGGAGAAGGAAACGACTGACGTGCAAGTGGCACCTGTTCCCGGTAGCAGCAAAAGCTTTCCCATTCTAGCCAGGAATTCTTCGGAGAAGGCAGAGGACAGCCGTGCAAGTCGTACCTGATCTCGATAGAAGAAATACTGTGCGTTTGGAGGGGGCAAGAATTGTTCGTCTGAAAGGAGCAGCAGAATAAAATAATAGAAATTAGTATCCAAGTGCGGCTCTCATAGTATGCAGTGCTAGGTCATCTACCCGTTTCTGAAGAAGCCCTAAGCTACTGTAATGTTTGGCAGACGAATGCGGAACATGTAACATTTTTTGACTTTTGATCAAAAATATAGACAGCAGTATTAAAGATAATGATACTTGGAAAATTGAATCTCTCAAGCCATTCTATATCAATTTCAGCAAAGTGGTATTTTAAAATGAAATATAATGCGGATCAGCAGTGATCAAATATAAAATTCGAATAATAATTCAACGATACACGGAAAGAAGTGGTATAGATTACAATAGATTTATAAACAAACCGTTGATTAATGACAATAATGTTTTTATTATTGACTACTATGAATGAATCGTCAACATAACGGCACATCAAATTGATATTGGTATTAACAGTGTTTATAAAAACAATATTAATAAGATCCTCAACATTTTTATCAATTTCACAGTGATATATAATTTACTATGGAGACAGAAATTAATAATGCTCTGGCTTTTCTTGATGTATTGGTTACCAGAAATGTGAATAGGTTTGATACCACTGTTTACAGATAACAAACTAACGCCAACATAATCATTAATTTTCTAGCTGCTAGTCCTATGAAATATAAAAAGATTTCAATGAAATTGGCTATTAAAAGAGGCTTGAAAATATATAGCAATGGGGTATTATTATGCCAGGAACTGGATTAAATTAGAAGCATATTCATTAATAATGATTATCCCATAAAATTTCTCAACAGATTAATTACTAGGTTATTGAAATGGGAAAGAGGAACAAATATTGGGGATAATACTAAGGCTGATTGTAAATATGTATCCATCCCCTTTGATGATATATTGAATAATAAGTTAAATCCCATTCTAGGTACAGCAAAAATTAAAACAGCACATAGAGCCAACAACATTTTGGGTAATTTACTGATAAGGAGAAAAAACTTGATAATTAACAAAAAGGATAAAACAGGAGTTGAATATGGTATTAGGTGTAAAGGGGGTGGGAATAAGTATATATACGTGGGAGAGACAAAAAGAAGGGTCTCCAAGCGTATGAAGGAGCACGAGACGGCAGTGAAAGGTCGTAATAAGCAATTTTTAACGGCAATTCATAATCAACAAACAGGGCATGAAATAATGCATGATAGTCCAATAATTTTTGCTACAGAAAAGGATTGTTAACTCAGAAAATTTCACGAATCGTTAATAATTAATACACATAAATGCTTCAACACAGAAGTGTCAATCCGGAATGCATTGTTATATGATTTAAAATGATACTATTTAAACTTGATGTTATTATTAAGAATATTCTTTGTATTTTATGATGTAGTTCTGGATACTTTATGTTTTTAGTTATGTACACATCTGAAGACGAGAAATTCTCGAAACATGTTATGTGAAAGAAGTATATTTTTGTTTAATAAGATTTGTGTGTTATGATCCCTTAGATATTACATTCTACACACGATGAATTACTATAAGTCACTGTATATTGTTGCCAACTCTCAATTCTCCTGTATGCTTGTAGTCGATAAAAAAAAAGCAAAAAACAAGAGGATATCGACACCTTAGATTGCCATGATGTTTCCCATCCTTTCAATATCATCAACAAAATGCCGAACAAGATCTATTCAATTATGTTTTTCTTTAGTGAGAAGGCTCAGAATATCTCTTTTCAAAAACATTAATTTAACATTAATCACTAAGGTAATGAGGAAGAAGTAATGAGTGAGATTTAGTTTCATTTCTTCATGATGCGGTGTTTATGGAAGAGTGTTTCGAAACTTTTCTGCCTCTAAGGACTATTGCTGAAAATGAAATCAGTTTTGCGAGATTTGTCAGTCAAATTAAATCGCAATGATATCAAAGTAAAGCTTCAGATTAGTACTTGAACAAATGTAATATTTACAGGAATACGTCAATGTTCTTCTGATCAGTATCAGCGGAAACCGAAAGAAGATATCTCTCCATATTTTGGCGCCACCAGCCCAGACTGTGTGCCGCTCAACAATGAAGTCCGGATTTGTGAGCTATCTGGTGCTACTTGATACTCGAGTACAGCAGTTATCCGTGTCAAGACAAAATGGATTCGTCATTAAACACAATTGGATGCCAGTCCACACCTACCCAGGCGACCCTCGCATTACACCAGTGGAGACGAAGCAACCAATAATGGGTTGTTAATGCAGACAGCGTATGGGGCGCCGAGATTCATGTGATGTTCTGCAAGTCGCCTCACAATCGTGCGAATAGATTTAGGGGTTTCTAGTGATGCAGTTGCGTGTCTCGAGGCGTGTGTGTTCTCTCACAACACCATCAACAGTGTCACGCAGTACAGTCGGAAGGGTTTAGATGGCAAGTAATTCGATCTACTAACCAACCTGACAGAGCAACGATACGACCCCTCTCAAATTCTTTCAGTTTTGGTCAAAAGTGCATCGATTGCGTAGTCGAGGCATGTTGAGGACTCATAGACCTGCACTACCCATTCACATTCATTATAAAGCACACAGTGATCATATGCCGGCCATTAACTTGACCAAAGCTGTAGCGTTATTAAAACTCCTGGTGGCAGTTCTCAACAGGCAATTGCAGCTAACTACAATCAGTGGCACAACTTCATGTAACAATGCCGTATAGCGAGCTTCGGCGTTCCATGATCATTTCTTTTGCCAATGCATGTATACTTCTACTAACTACTTCTAATTCAGAATCGGTAACATTAATTTGTTGTCTTTTAATAAATATATTAAATGTAATCTTTCTATTCTTTGAGTTTTGCTTTAATCCAAATTTCAAGCTTTCGTTGAAAAGTTTTTTTAATTAAGTTTTAAAAACTAAACACAATTAACATAAAATAATTGAAATGACATACATTATAAAAGGAAGTTTTTGGGAGCTCTGAACGAGTTCTCTTGATAACCTAATTACTCTTGAAAATCAGATTCAATATGTAATTGGCGGAGATTTTTAGAACCAAAAAATTAATCGAATTACAAATAACTATTACATCTCGGGAAGTGTGAATCTATCTTTCGTGTCTAAAACAAACCATGAAATATTAGTATTTTATGGTTATTGTTAACATCGTTGCTGTCTGGTATATTGAGGAGGTTTAGAGAGGAGGTTTTATTCAGTTTTATTATAATTTCTTTTTTAATTTGCATTGGTTGAATCTGAGTTTATTTGTATATAATTTTATATTACCATTGGGAACCTGAAATTGTAAGGCTGCAGTAGGATAATAAAGTACAATTCCATAGTTTCTCGTATAATGTTGTAATTGTGTTTATTCAAAATAAAAAAAAAATGATCATAATTTACAATATGTCCTTTTTCTTTAATATGTTTGCAGACTTAGAGGCTTGAATGTCGCCAGTCCTGATGCAACTCTTTTATGATTTGCAAAATGATTTTTCAATTGCTGTTCGCTACTTCCAATGTAGAAACATTAATTTTTTTGTGCAATTTAGTAGACAGATACATCCAGTTTGTTTGGTTTTTTTTCCAGTAATACTTCTTCTCTATTAGGTGATAGATAACCTAATTTGTTAGTATGTGAAAAAAAAACTCCAATATATGAAAAAAATATTTTTTTTTTTAGTTTTTTTTTTTATATATAAGACAAATGATATGGATAAGCTATCATTAATATTATTATTTTAATATTATTGTAGTATTTTAGTGTTGGATTGTAAATTTATTCAATACTATTAGCGATAGTTTTTGAAATAGAAAATTGGGGATATCCATTCTTCAGGAAGCGAATTTTATGTTATTAATTTGTCCAAATAATATTGATTCAGAGGTACACGTTTAAATATCTTATGTATCATCAGTTGATTAAGATTTCTTTTAATATATACTAGTGAGAACAATATACCAGTGCCAGTGTACTGCACTGTACCAGTGTACCAGTGTATTGAGCATGCATGATTAGTTAGCAGGAAGTCTAAGAACGGTTGTTGCTCATTCTTGTTTTGTAGCTGAATTGAAAGCTGAAAATTATGGTTGAGCTAATTTAAATAGTTATAAAATAACGTCTTCAGTATTATAATCGGTGGATATTCTTATCATCCAAATATCGTTGATAGAAATGAATATTATTTTGGAATGTGTAAAAAATTTATTTTTCCATCACCCAATCAGCATAGGCTGCTGAAGAAGGTAGTTCCATAAACAATCCATAGTGTTCCTAATATATGCACTTCGTTTAATCATGAAATACACAACACTTCTAAACACAACAACGTTATTTCATTTTCTAACAAAAAACTTCCTCAGATTGAATAATTGAGGGAACGAATTCAGTTGAGGAAGAAGAAAAAGATTTCTTGCCTTCAGTTATTCAACCTGAAAAAGAAATATCCTTGTTGTGATTATAGAAGACATTTTAGGAGTATTGGGTATCTCATTATTCATGGTTATATGTCAGAATAACATTGTTCTCAGAAAAGTATTGATGATCTATAAGGAATTTTGTTAAATTATTAACTAATTCTATCGTATCTGGTTCCATGTTTGATAGACCATTATCTACAGGCTCACATAAAAGTTCAAATGATATCGACGGTGATAAAACTTTAACATCAGTAGAAAAAAAAATGTATCATGTGGTGAAATAGCCCTATAAATGTTTGGCATAACTCAATACTGTTCTTGACATAACCTATGGCATTTTGATTATAATTCTTCAATAGATTAGCTACGAACTTCGAAACACAAAATAAATTAAATTTCTAGTCTTTATTGGATCTGGTTGGCTAATGGGTCTTTATAGTTTTTCACTTTATGAATTTTAGATATACGTATTTTCAGTATTCATATGTTTTCATATATATATATATGTATATATATATATATTTAATTTCTTTAATATCCATTTTATGTATGCTATCCTTTTAATATCTTTTCTTATCTTTTTTCTGCATAGATTCTATCGTGTTATTGATAATATAAATCTCAATATTATTAATATGCTCATTTATCATAACTAATTATATCTAACTATTTAAAATGACTACCTTATTGCCCTTGTCAGATTGAGTTATTATAAGATGGGATTATTGATGAGATTCTAAAAGGCTTTTATTTATAATGATGAAATATCACTAATACCTTTTTTTAAGAAATGAGGAATGCGCGATAATGCCTGTTTGACTTCTTATCCTATCTTTTTCTTGTTTCTAATTTGAGCTATAAATCTTTTTCATTTAGCTCTTTGATTCTTTCCTGTCTATTAGAAAAGTTTGGAATATCAAATGTAGCTTCTTTTTCAAGTATTACTATTTCCTGACTATTTAAATGATAATTGAACTTATTAATTATATTAATAATTTTCTTGAGAACATTTCACTTTTGCATGGGGAGGGTTATTAATTTTTTTATTTGTATTTTATTGATATTATTAAAGGTTAAGAAATATTTGTTTGACCCTATTTTTTATATTGAAACATAATCAATAAATTCCAAATTCAGCCTTAATTTTCCAGACGTAGATATTAACTTATAAACCATAGTCTGGTTTTCTATATGGCTTTCTATTATTCTTATATTTAAATACTGATCGTATATTCTCCAAAGTAAATTACTAATTTTCAGTACAAACCCAACCTTATCAAAAACCTACAGCTTCGATAAAAGTAATACCTTATAATTTTTCGTCCACACCGATTAATGTTAAAAGAATCATATTCAGATGATGATACACAAGACATTTAAAACGTGTACCTGTGAATCAATGTTGTCAGGACACTTTAATAACATAAACATTCGCTTTCTGGAGAATGGATATCCCCAATTTTTTCTTTCAAAACCTATCACTAATAATATCAACGAAATTAAAATCCACCAATAAAATACAATAATGATAACAAAAAATAATGATAGCTTATCTCTATCACCCTGTCTTATATAAATAATTAGAATTTTTTTCCAAATTCATACTGGAGTTTCCTTTTCACTTACTAACTAATAAAGATATCCATTACTTAATAAAGAAGAATTACTATCGGAACAAAAACAACCAGGATGCACCTATCTACTAAAATGCACAAACAATCCCTGTTTCTATATTGGAATCAATTGAAAATCGTTTTGCAAATCATAAGCTTTGCATCAGAACTGTGACAAGCAAATTTGTGGATTTCACGAGAATGAAATCATCATTTTAATATTAATCATAGCAATTTGATTTTGTGTTGATAAACAATTAATATAATAGCGTTGAAGGAAAAGAAGAATCCCCGAAACATAGGATTTGAATGGTTGGATTCAAAGCAACATCTATTGTTTAAGTAATAATCAAGATGCTAGTGATTGAGAGTAGACAGACAGGTAGTGTATGCGACATATTGAGGACGAGAAGATTTGCTTGTTTCCGTTTGTTGTGTTGAATATACTAACTTCGTTTTGTTGAGGACTATTGTTTTCTTTGGCAGCCAGTACTTTCGGATTGCTATGATCTACATCAATGGAGAAAGAAGGATGTCATGATATATATCTCCTTCAATAATTTGTTGTTAATGAGATGAAATTACTACTAACTGAGATATTCATTGAACTAACAAGAACTAACTATTTTGTGCCAAAATTGAGTGTGTGTTTAGTGTCTATTTTCAGGAATGGAACCTTCAACGTTCGAAATATTCAAGATGGGGGATGTGTGGATTCATCATGAGGAAACTGATGCATGTGGGTTCAGAGAGAGGAATGAGCGAACATAAACGATTGCCGGATTAATGAGAGCTTCTGAAGTTTGTAGAAAAATCGCAGGGTGAAATGTAAGTAAATTTTCCTTATCGGTTTTCGTTTGGATAGAACCAAGACGTCATTTCAAGTCATCTCTTGTTGAATATTTTCACAAATAGTAAATCAAGAAAGAACATTGTGTGAAACATAATGATGTAGACTAATTATTTATTCAAGCTTTGATTAATAAAGTTCTTCACAAAGAGAACATTCACGTCAGTTTTATTTAGAATATATCCTGAACTTTTAGTATTAAAGAAATATTTCAGTATGACATCGATCAATTTGCAAGTGATAAGACAAAACTGAATATATACAGTATATATCGACTATGAACGTTTATAGAAGTGAATAATAGAGGAAACTGTATTTATTATCTCTTTATGAAATATTGATCTATCACATAAGTAGCAGCAGTATATTTGTAGATTTATACTAAGCCAGACAGACAGAATATTTTATATTTCACTTAAAAGGAAAAGTTGATTATCTTGTTGAGTTTAGTCATTCTTTGTCTTAGTGGATAAGTTGATTCCATTTATTAAGGAACAATCCTGGCTCATAGAGAATCGAAGCATGAGGCAAACCACTCTGTAGGATTTAAAGGAATTGAAAACTCATTCTTTTATATTGAATATTTATTTATTGTTCTGACAAATAAGATATTAGTTACGTTGTCGCTATGACATTGGCCTCTCATATCTGAGTACCTGGATTCGGTTCTCATGTGGGTTTCATGATGGTGGACGATCCGTGCTGGGCAGGTTTTCTTGGGGTTCTCCCTATTTCCCTGCATTTCTCCACCATGTTTTCTCAGTCTTCCTCTCCAACTGTTCTTATTTCCGTGGGATAGTGCAATAGACCTCTGGTCGCAGTGCTTGGCTTCTCTGCCACCATCATTCACTACATAACATATTAGTGAGATCTAATATTTTCTAATAGCATTACTATTAAAAAAGAACAATTCCTTTAAGTCTGCAAACATATTTAGTCTTCTTTAGAAAGAAGCACATAAAGTTTGATCAGTTTGTTATTTTGAATAAAAACAATGATAAAATTATACGACAAACTATGGAATCATACTTTATTATTCTACTGCAGCCTTACAATACTCATGTTCCTAATGTAAATATAAAATTTATATACAAACAATTTCAGATTCAAACAATGCAAATGAAAAGAAAAAAAATAATAAAAATGAATAATCCTTCGTACTGAATCTCGTTCTATTAGACAGTGACGATATTAGGTTACCATGACAACAATAAACATAGAATACTTACGCATCATGGTATTTCTGACATGAGAGATAATGTCACACTTTCTTAGATGGTAATAGTTATTTATAATTGTTGATTATAAATCCAAGTCTTTACAATTATTATAGTGAAAGTGAAATATAAGAATTAGTGACTATTCAAAAAAAAAATGGATGAATAATTGTTTAAGAAAGAAAGTTAAGTTCATGATCAATTTGTTGTATTAACAATACTTTTCACGTTCTCGCGTGATTGCATTACAGCAATAAAAGAAAAGTTTGTGTTGCTTAATACAGAAATCTCAAGTTATCATCAAGTTCCTAAGGAAATATATTTATGAATTCACAAGGCATAATAATTCACAAATAAAGGTTTACTAGTGGACCCGTGCGAATAATTCGCAACAAAAAACCACCTTTGAGAAATAATAAACAAATCCAACAGCTTGTGTGCATGTTAGTTAAACACATTGTCAATAGATGGCGTCTTCTCAAGTTTTATAAAAAAGTTGACCCGTGCGAATAATTCGCATGGTATCTTGATCAGTCACCGAATGGTAATGTGGAAATAAATAAATGAACAGATTGTCAATAGATTGCCTTCTACATTTTTACAAAAAATATTTTTAAAATAAATTTTTTTAACGAAAACATTAATTTTAAACAATCTGTTTATTTTTCATCATTAGCGGTGAACGTAATCTTGAAAATATCTCAATCATTGATTTCGATAAAGTATTAAGGGAAATAAAAAAAAAACACCTTTGAGAAATAATATATGAGAAGTTGACTAATTTTTATGTTTCTATTGTTATAAATCGTTTATTT
>JAFIDM010031651.1:0-16180 GCA_023159025.1 Thereuonema tuberculata | reverse complement strand
CACTATAAATAAAGCGCAGGGACAAACTTTTAAGCATATCGGAGTCAGTGGCGGCTATTCAGAGGAAGTAGTGAAGTGGCACTTCACCAATTATTTGTAATAAATTAATATTATTTATTTATAATCTAACAATTATTATAAGAAAAACTTTATATTCCTTTAAAAACGTATGTTGGTTTTAAGAGAAACGTATTTTTGTATTTTATAAGTCCTGCGCGTCGAGTTCTTGCACCCAGCGCGACCAAGACTGACCAAGTGAAGTTTGGCATCGTTTCCGGTTTCTCAACCTCAGAGACGGAGCTTTAGATCCTCAACCGAGGCGATGGTTGCTATGACAACCGTGACGTCACCCGCTGTACGGGTGAAGTTGAAGCAATAGAGACCGATATTCTCTTCCAGTGGCTTGTTTCGTAGTGCTAAGCTGTTTTAAATATGAATCCTGTTTATGATATAGTGTGTGTATTATTTATTAGAAACATCATTTTCACGTTGGAAAGACGAATATAAGAAGGAAGTAATTAAATTTGTTTTAAATATATTATATATATACATATATATGTATTATTATAAATTATAATATATAATATATTTATAATATATATATTATAATATATTTATAATATATATATTATTATATATTATAATATAATTATTTTCCTACTAGCTCTTCACCTTACTTCACTGCCATGAGCCGCCACTGATCGGAGTCGACTTAAAGGTGGCCCTAGACGGTCAATATTTTGACCAAAACGGCTTCGTCAATCGATTGAGTCAAGCATGATTGGCCGTTTAGGAACCCGTTGACGCGCGTGCCAATCATTGAGGGAGATTGATAGAAAGTTTGATTTACGCCAATCATTGAAGAGGGTGCTTGACCGTCTAGGAGGGTTTTTATCAATCTTTTCCTCAGTCATTGCTCTCGGCACAAGAAATGGAGTCCACACCCCTCGATTTCCACAGCGAAATTCATTCCGAACGTGAGTTCACATCAATTTTAATAGATTTATACCGAGACTGCCCTGAGTTATGGAAAGTGAAAAGCCAAGACAATTTTAATAGAAATAAGAGAAGTGTTCAAGTTTAAGTTATTATTTATATTATCACTTAATTTTTGTAAAAGATTAATAGAACCCTTATTTTTTTTTATAAGAAAATTTTTAATCTTATGTGATAAATCATTTTCAATTATTTTATTTATGACAGGTTGTATAGCTATTGGTCTATAATTTTCTAAATTTTTAAAATTATTATTTTTAAACATTGATATAATTGTTAATTTATCAGGGTAAATTTTTTTTACTCTAAAATTTTAATAATCAATGAAGAAACCAAATTGGAGACAATATCTGAGAATTTTTTTTTTTTAGTTTTAATGGAAATTCCATCTATACTTACTGAATTTGTATTTTTCATATTATTTATTATATATTATATTTCTGCAATATCAGGTTTTTCTTTTACCATTGTATAAGTGATATTCACCGTATTATTTAGATTTTTAAGTAAATTTATCCCACAACTATTATCAGGCTTTAATTCTATCTTATTATAATAGGAACAGGATTTATTTGCCAATTTAATTTCTTTATTGTGTCGTTCAATTGTATCTACTAATTTATTTATTTCCTTATTATCTTATTTTTTTTCTTTTCTAAATACAGTCGGACCCTGATTTAACGAACCCCTATTTACCGAATTTCGCGATTTAACGACTTTTTCTTTTTCCCCGATTAAAATGAAGGCAAAAACCCCTATTTAACGAATAAGAAACCCCGAATTAACGAATTATTTCAACAGCCGAATTTTTTTTTTTTATTTGTTTGGGTAAACATACTTATAAACATATCTAATGCAGCAGGATCATTTATAAATGAAGCTGTATTTTCTTCTCTAAATAAAGTCGAAAAAGAACTTTTTCCGAGTCAGGAATCAAGGAAATTGTCAAACATTACTCAGTACATATTTCAAAATTTCAAATTAACTAGTGCGTAATTATTCGCTGTATTATTAGCTGCTGAATAAAAAGTGTTCAATTTCTAGGTCAGTTCGATTTTATAAATCAAGAATTTTTTTTTTAGTCTGGCTTTGCAATTTAATGATAAAAATGGTAAAAATGTTTCTTTTTTTTTTTATTAAATTGCTTAAAAATTAAGGTGCGTCTTATAGTTCGTAAAATACGGTAATTATGGATATTTTTGTATAGTTGCTTATTAGGGCTGTTCCATAAGGTAAATGCAGAAATTTTTTATTTTTTGTTTTGGACCCCGATATTACGAAAAACGCCCGATTTAACGAATATAATTTTCGGTCCCGATGAATTCGTTAAATCGGGGTCCGACTGTATGTTGTTTATTTCACCCATAAATTTTTAGGTGATTGTAGAATTTTTCTTAAAGTTTCAAAATAATATTTTTTTGTAATTAGTAATTTTTTGTTTTAACATATTCCTATATTTTTTATATTTCAATTTGTAATTTGTATTGGTTGGATTATTTCCACCGTCGTTTCCTCTTATTACTGTCCTTTTTCCGTTTAACGGCAACTAAAATCAAGGCAAGGAAGCCTAAATCTGTATTTGAAGTCACGAAAACGTTATTTTTCGATTATGAAATATTACAACATGTTACAAAATAATAAATAATAATAATAAAATAATATAAACTACAGGAATATTATAATATAAAGCAAAATTTCACACTCATTTCACAAAAGTCTCGCAAAAAAAGGAATGCTACCTTCCATTACTGAAACTCCACTACGAATGAATTTTGTTCAAAAGAAGGAAGCGTGCCTCAATCGATTGCCTCCCTCTTTTGATCAAACGATTGACCGTCTAGGGCCAAAGATTGAAGGGTTATTTGAAGCACGCGCCAGAATTGACGAAACCGTTTTGGTCAAAATATTGACCGTCTAGGGCCACCTTAAGAGAAGACTGTTTTTAACACGGACAATTATATGTTGCGTTATCCAGATCAGGTTGCGGAGAAAATCACAAGAAGAAAATAATACCACAAGGAGAAAAAACTAAAAATATCGTTTACACTGAAGTACTGTAAATTTCCTTTCAATAATTTAAAATATACCGTATTCGTAAAAAACGTACATTAACTATTTTATTATTTCTTAGTATATACCATATAGCCATCAAACTGAAGACGCTTTCTGTGAAGTTGGTTTATTTTGTAGTCATTGGTCCTTTTATGTTGCCACATAATTTCCAGATGGTATTTATAGTTAACGAGATGCACTTAGTTATGTACTCATAATGTGTATGAAACAGATATGTATAATCACAATTCAACGCGGGTGAAACCGCGGGGCGCAGCTAGTAAGAAGATAATTTGCGAGGGGGCCTGACATTTCGACTGCCTAGGAGCCCCCACAGGGTTTAATCCGGCGCTGCTTTGATGTTAGCCGACATTTTAAAAACTCTTAAATAAATGCTTTTGAAAAAAAAGAAGACTAAATATCTCAATCACTTTTATTATTTTATTGCGCCAAAATTATTTTAATTATATATTTTGTATACTTAAAATTATTTAGAAATTATCATCGTGATATGTCTGACTTCATTTGAGTGATTTTTCTACGAGTTATTTTTTATTATCAATTTTTATATTTTTTTGTTATTGCATTTGAGGCCCCGGCAGATTACGAGGCCCTAAGCTGCAGCTTTTTTAGCTTATACGTAAATCCGGCACTGATTTCAGCATAGATCTCAATATTTCAAAAATTTCCATTTCTAATTAAGTAAATAATAAGTTATAATAATAATAATAATAATATTAATAACAACAACAACAACAGTTTTGAAACCAACATAACGTAATACAACTTCAAGGGAAGGACAACGAATTTCTTTAAAGGAAGGAAACGGGAGGAACGGGTTTTCTTGCCTAACAACAAAATGGCAGCCTCTACTAATTATCTTACTGAATCTAGGCCTCAGCAGGCCATCTAGGTGCCTCACCACCTCTCTGCCTCTTACATCTGCAGTGCAGACAAAGAAAGTCGTCGGGATCGCAGTGATTACAAAGAATTAGCTTTGTTTTTCTGTTCATTTAACTTGACTGTTTTATTTAAAGTAGAACTCATTATTATAACTTCGATAATCCTATTCCAGCTGCATCGTAGAATTAGTTCTCAGTTTCTCCAAAGATAGTTTTATGTTTTCCTACCGTTGATGATTTAAAAGTGCTTAGTTACCTGTGCTACTTAACTATTGTTGAACTACAGACACCAGAGAAACCATCATTCAGAAGAACTCTTTGATATGTCGTCGAAAAGAATTAAAAAGTCTTATATATGTGTGTTTTGTGAAAAAAAATTTTCTAAAAGTGAAGATTTAAAAAAACATCTTAGATCACATACAGGTGAAAAGCCATATAAATGTGTGTTTTGTGAAAAATGTTTTTCTGAAAATGGAAGTTTAAAAATTCATATTCGATCACATACGGGTGAAAAGCCATATAAATGTGAGTTTTGTGAAAAATGTTTTTCTACAAATGGAGAATTAAAAAAACATCTTAGATCACATACGGGTGAAAAGCCATATAAATGTGAGTTTTGTGAAAAATGTTTTTCTACAAATGGAGATTTAAAAAAACATCTTAGATCACATATGGATGAAAAGCCATATAAATGTGTGTTTTGTGAAAAATGCTTTTCTCGAAATGGAAATTTAAAAAGACATCTTCAATCACATACAGGTGAAAAGCCATTGAAATGTGAGTTTTGTGAAAAAAGTTTTTCTCAAAATGAAGATTTAAAAAAACATCTTAGATCACATACAGGTGAAAAGCCATTTAAATGTGAGTTTTGTGAAAAATGTTTTTCTCAAAATGGAAATTTTAAAAGACATCTTAGATTACATAATATGAAATCCACTTAAATATGAGTTTTAGAGAATAGCATTTCTGATGCACATTATTTTGAGAGACACGTCAGGTGAAGTCTCTTAAATTTCTCGAATTAGATCACATAAAGTCCAGAAGTCAATAATTATAAATTTTGTGAAAGAATACTTTATATATAGATTCCTCTGACATCAGGTCACACAGGCGAAATGAAGAAAACTTTCCAAATGTATATAATTGAAATATTCAAATAAATCAGAAAGATAAAAGCCTTTATAGTATGAGATTGGCCAAAAAAAACGTTTCAGTAATAGCTGATTTAAAGGTATTAATATTGTGATCATATTAGGTTATACATATGTTTGAAGTAATGGAAATGTAAATTTTGTTAAAAAAAAAAAAATTAAAAAAAAAAGAGTAGGTTATGAAGAGGTCATAAATTATTTTTGATGTTGCATCTTGTAAAGACACCTTTCCTTGGTCTGCCATGTCTTCAGACTTATCTCCAATTGAACAAGTGTGGGACCAGCTGGGATGGTAGCTTCAGCCATCAACGGTTAGGAGCGATCTGTAGCAGCATCCTAATTGTTTTTAAGTACAAGGTTTGTTAGAAAACTTTTTTTGATGCAACCTCCTCATACAAATGAAATGTAATTTGATTGAGACAATAAAAAAAAAACTTCCAAATAAGAAGACATTTAACTCCATACATCACTGAACTAACTTTTGTGAACCTGTAAACAATGTGGTGACAATTCTCTTACAGTAACAGGGTGAGATCTCAATGAGTGCTAAGATTGGGTAGATGTTAATTTTGAGTTTCTTTTAAAATTTGAATTTTGTATTTAAATAGAGTAGCCTACTTGGAGGTAAATAAAAACAAATTGATACAGAGTTAGATTTTTTTTTTTAAATAACAAACTATGAAAAGCATTCTTAAAATGTTTTTGACAACAAAACATAGATAAGTTTGAGACAGAAAAAATATTGGATTTATACTTTTTCTTGTTTTTAACAAACCTAGAGCTAAAAAACCAACACTAAAATATTTGAAAACTGCCAACCTCTGAAACTTCTAAATCAACTAAAAATGAAAATTTACTTGCAACATTATTGCAGACTGTTTCTCTTCTCGTTAAATTTGGCTCGAAGATGTTTATGATATGAATGAAGGATTTCACTCGAAATTTGTCTCTTGGAGAAAACTATTCATCAGCATCAGGTGCCGCTCCATCATTGGCTGGTTTTTTTTCTCATCCTCTTTCTTTTTACCGTAGACTCATATTCTATACCAGGCAATCTAGATTTAACTTCATCTTCAAAATCATCAACATTTTCTCGAATGTTTTGAACATAGTGAGAAAGTGATTTGGACAGATTTGCACATGTGGTAAGTGCAATCTTTGGATCCTGGAGATCCATGCTGGTTTTGTGAAACTCTGGCAGCGAAGTATTCCATAAATGTAGCGTAAAAACAAACTGGTTCCTCCATATTTTCCAGAAGAATACTAGCTTCTAGTCTTGTAGCTCCCTTTTCAAACTTATCATCGTAAATGTGACTTAGAGCATCTGTGATTGGCTTATAACTCACATTTATGGCAGACACAGCTTTGACATTGGCTTCCCACCTAGAGTGAGACAGTCTTTTTAGTACTCTGGTATCCGAGTCTGTTTTCAAGAAAGATTACATCACAGACCACCGCTTTGTAGAAGATGAAAAGAAAGTGTATATTTCTCGAACAACAGCAAAAAAAGTTTACTGCATCTAAACAGCAATCTATAGCAGCACGGCCGACAAGATTTAGTGAATTACAGGCACACGGAATATATACAGAATGCTTGTTTAACTCCAGGATTTTTTGTTGCATTCCTTTGTATTTGCCAGCCATATTTTCTGCATTATCATACGACTTTCCTTGGCATTTGCTAAAATCAACTTTTGCAGTCCTTACTTAGATAATCCACCATCATACCTGCCATACCTTCACCGCTGTGATTTTCCAACTCTAGGAAAGTTAGAAAACGTTCAACAGGTAAACCATCATCAGGTGATAGATACCTTACTACAACAGTTAGTTGATCCACATGGGAAAGATCTGGCATAGAGTCCACAGACAAACTGAAGTAACTTGCCTTTCTAAGATCATCCAAAATTGATTTTCTTACTTTTTTAGCCATAAGCTTGATCAGTTCATCACATAGTGTCTCACTTATCTACAGCGATTCTGAGAGCGCTTTGCGGGCACTGTGCAGTCACACCCTGATGGTTCACCCTTTTGTTTTATCTATTTTAGATTTTTTACAGTGTTTTCACCGTTGCACTATCATTTTCTGCTGGATCCCAGGCCACGTCTGCATTGTTGGCAATGACCACGCTGATTCTCTCGCAAAGTCTGTTGCTAGTCTACCCTTGCGACGGATCTCCACTCCGGCCTCTGACATCTACGCACTTATACGTTCTTGTCTCCGATCAGCCTGGCAACACGAATGGGATGCTCTTCACGGCAATAAACTTCGTCTTGTCAGTCCTTTATTATCCTTTCCTACCACTCGACTGTTTCCAACTCGCCAGAAGGATGTTCTTCTGGTGCGTCTGAGGATCGGCCATACAAGACTCACACATAGCTACTTACTGCTCAATCGTCCACCTCCCCAGTGTTCTACGTGCAACGTTGTTTTAACCGGCCATCATATTTTAATTGACTGTCCTGCTTTTACTCAACATCGTCGTCAGTGCTTTTATCCTCTTTTTAAATTTCACGTTCCTTTTCATATTTCCTTGCTTTTAAATGATAATGATCTTTTACCCATTTCATCAGTTTTACACTTCATTCATCAATGTGGCCTTGCCACTCTATTGTAATTCTCAGATTTTTACTTTTCTTCTATATACCTATCATTTTACCTATATCCTCTCATCTTGCTTTGTGCACTACTCGTTCTTTTCTTGTTTTTGTCCTTTTTAGCTAGGTACATGTAGTTAGTTTTCATTCCATTTTCTTTTCTTTTTTACCTTTCTTGGCGCAGCTTAGCCGCAGCTGCTTTTGCGCCATATAACACCAACCAATTAACCAACATAGTGTCTTTGACTGTTATGAAGGAGACCCTGTTTCCCTGTTGTTTTATGTGATTGGAAAGAAATGGATCAAACCTAGCAATCAGTTCTACCAAACCAAGGTAGTTGCCATTATTTCGCGAATCAAACGTTTCATTGTCTCCCCTAAAAGCCAGACCACGTTCTACCAATGTGCATATCACTGTAACAACACGCTCAAGCACATTCCTGCAATAAAGCTGTTTTTTTATTTGTTTTGCTAGTCCTGAGTCTAAGGTTTAACCACGCTTTCTTGTCAAGTATGTAAGCAAAGCTCTTCTGTGATCTTCAGTGTTCATGACTTTGAATTGCAAAGGGATTTCGCCAGTCAAAAAAATCCATCAGAAGCAAGTGCTGCAGTTGATGATGAAAACAGTTTGCAGACAAAGCAATAAATACAATCTGTTGTTTGTGAGTACACAAGTCATTCTGATCGTAGACTTCACCATTAACCTTCCTGTTCTGAAAAAGACCTTTTGAACAATATGTAACCTGATTTTTGAATGAACAGTTAAGAGTTTTCAAATGGACCATTTGAGTGCTGACACTCTGTATGATCCAGTAACTCTGCAGAATCGCTATTGCAGTTATGATGCAACGAATGGTACAGTTGGATGGAGCACATGTTCAAATCTTTTTGTACATCTCAGAACTGTGAACTATGACCTTCATTAATCACCAAAAACCCAGAGTATGCAGTCCTGGCTTCCCGGCAGCAGTGAGGCAATGGCTGTAGCGCCGTATAACAACAATTGCAGCTGCTGCCGCTTGCCAGGTGTTGTTGTTGACAACTGGGCATTCACAGGTGAGGAAAATTTATACAGTGTGTTAGAATATCATTCAACGGCTGTGCAGCATGGTTTTCGTACCAAATTTCAGAATGACCCACCTGTCACAAAGTTCATTAGTAAATGGTACGATCAAATTAAGCGTTCTGGTTGCATGATATTCTAAGACAGAGTATGCGTTTTCCTAAGCTGTGAACGCCCAGTTGTCAACAACACCAATTGGCGAGAGGTCGAGGCAATCGTTGGTTATACGGCGCTACCGCCATTGCCTCACTGCTGTCGCATAGCCAGAACTGCGTACTTCAGGTTTCGAGTTGCCATGTGATTAATGTAGGTCATAGTTCACAGTTCTGAGATATACAAAAAAAACTTGAACGTGTGCAACGATGTAACGAATAGTATAGTGGAAAACTTGAAGTTTTCCACTATACTATTCGTTACATCGTAACTGCAATAGCGATTTTACAGGAAATTTTTGGAATCGTTCAAATCATTTGTAAACATCCTGTATACAGTATATGAGAGCTTAATGTATCTATAAGGTTGTGACTGGACATAAATTGCGTTTTTAAATTTTTTAGATGTTTTTTAAAAATAAATTTTAATTACCAATGTTAATAAGTTGAGTCCGTTTATCTCAATACGGCCATACAACCATAAATTAACATTTAATGATAAATTTGAATATTTTTAAACATTTTTTATTGTAACTTACAATTCTTTTTCATATTTCAAAACATCACGCCACAGGGTGAGGGAGTAAAATAATATTACATACTGTACACTTACCTTTTCAAAATGTGTTTTTCTTTTTCAATTTGTTTATAATAAATGTGAACTTCACTTGAGAAGACACAGAGAGCAAACGAATTGGTTGCTCTTCACAACAGAAATGAACATTTGAAATTTTTAAGATTATTATTTCCCTCGGGGCCTTTTCTCAGTTAACGCTGGCATCACATGGGGCCACCTGGGTAGCGCTACCTGGGTCGCGACCCTTCCTGTTGTAGCCATTTGATTTGATTTGCGACCGAGATTTTAGTTGAAGTTGTGGCACCGAAGAGACAGCAGCTCTCGCATATGTATATTTAGTTAGAAAGATAATTAAGAAACAGCGATTTTGGATACATTCGATTCTAAAGGAGAAAAAGTTGTCAAGTTTATTTTATACAAAATATCCAGGTGTCAAAGAAGATGGAGCCAATTTTTTCAATTTTTGCCATATGTTCCCTGCATCATTCAATAAACTGCTCGATATTTTTTTATTTTATATATAAACTCTACTTGTAATTCAATAAAAAATTGTAAGATTTTTATTTATGCAGATGATGTTATACTTCTTAGCAATAAACAAGATCAGAACCTTGCTTTAATGCATCTTTGCAAGATAAAAATATTTCAAAATGAGCTTCAGAGAATAAAATGTCTATTAATCAAAAGAAAACAAAAAAATATGACGATTAAAACTAAATTCAAACAATAATAATTAATGCTTTTAGACAGTGTCAAAAGCAAAGTGGCCCCATAATATGCACAATTTTATAAACCAAGTACAGTGAACCTAACCACAGTCATTTTGAAGATCTCGTTGCATAGATCATTTTCTTTGCTGGCGACGACCATCGCAAAACTTTAGTTTTCAAGTTATAGCTCAAGCAAAAAAAATTCAATATTTACCTTGTGTTTAGAAAAGTTATTTGCTGAAGTTTGCTTTTGTAGAACCAGAAAATGTATTAATGTATAAATATACAAAGGACTAGCAGCGCTTACGGTGCTTCAATACTTTTATCTTTTCTCATATCTCAGCAACCGTTTGTCTGGCAAAACGTGACCACCACCAATGTGTTCAGAAGGGTCAATATTGGGGGGACATCTTTCGCTGTTTTCCTCTTTATCGGAAGCGACCACTTTTGACCTCCCAACTTCCGGTTAGGGAGGGGTCCTAGAGGTCTGATTTTTTTGGACATGGTCACCTACTTTTTGATTCTGAACATAATGGTGAAGGTTTCATTCTACACTCTGTAAAGTATTTCAAATCACTTTTTATTACAAGATTTCTTTACTTCTCTTTTTTTTTTTTTCCATAGTTTATTTAAAAGCAATAAATTCATGTACCATTTAAACATCTCCAATATTTTGAGTAGATTTTAAATTAAAAAATAAAAATCACTTTTCAAATGTAAAGAAAATATAAACTCAAAACATAATATTTCGAAAATTATTGAAATTAATAACGTGTTAATCCTCCTTAATTTTCTCAAATTTCTATCATTCTGTCAGGCATTGCGCCAATTAATTTTTTCAAATCGGACATCTTTATCTGGTCCCAAGCATTCCAAATTGCAATCTTCAGATCATTTGAGTGATGATACTGTTTGTTTCGGCCATATTCAATGTTTGCCTCCTACCCAAACGTTTTCATTTGGGTTTAGGTCAGGTGAACGGGAGGGCCATGGAATGACATCAATTTTCTCTTTTTTAAACCACGCTTTGGTGGATTTTGATGCATGTATGGAAGCATTGTCTTGTTGATATTGCCAATTTGGCCCTCCTAGAAGGGGTCCAAATGGTATTAAATGGTCGTACATAAGGTTCTGATATCTTTTAGAGTCCATCTTGCCTTCCACAAACACTGTATCTGTCTTTCTTCCTTCCCCAAATGCTGCCCACACCATAACTCCACCCACACCTTGTTGTATGCTTAATCTTATCTTCTAAGGAGTGCCTATATCATGCCAGTATGTGGAATATCAAGAAACATTTTTCATCAGAAAAAACTATTTCCTTCCACCTTTGATGCCATTTCACTGTTTTCTTAGCCCAGTCAAGTCGGCTGGGAAGATGAGTGGCAGTGAGCTTGGGTTTAGCTTTCAGTTTTACAAACATCATGTGATTATTTGACGTTAAGCTTTTCCATACAGTTTGGTGAGATACAGTTTTTGGCAACACATGAGCAATTTCACGAGTGGACATCTCATCAGATGATGCAAGATCTTGAATTCTCCGGTGGTCCCGAGGTGTGAGTTTTTGAAGTCTACCTGGTCTTTTTGTGGTTCCATAACTATCACCTTTCTTGATGACATTTTGAATAACAGTCTGTGAACAATTTAATTCTGAGGCTATTTGCCTCATTGACTTTTTTTGACCAAGGAGAAAATGATTTTTTCGTATTTCTTTGTCAGATAATGAATTTCCACGAGGCAAGTTAAAGTAGTGGCGTATGTTGCTATGAAAATGAATGGATTACATAATTTAGCCACTTTTAGTTATCTTTATGCAAATTTGGGATATTCCAATCACTTTGCAGTTGTCAGAATCAAAACATTTCTTAGCGAGTTTATATTTTCTTTACAGTTGAAATTGATTTTATTTTTTAATTTTAAAAATTACTCAAAATGTTTGAGATATTTAAATGGTATATGAATTAATTTCTTTTAAATAGACTTAAGAAAAAAATTGGAAGTAAACAAATCATGTATTGAAAAGTTATTTGAAATACTTGGATGAGTTTATACTTTCTTTACAGGGTGTAATATTGCTATCGGTTTATGTGGCAAAGGGTTGGCTATCCACAGTTCTCCGATAGGTAGGGGGGTTTGATATTAAATACGATAAATGAGAGTGAGTCTTTACCTGAGTGAACCTTTATTAATCTAAAGTTTTATTTGAAACGTTATTTCTTTAAAATTGAAGTGCAAAACTGAAGCCAGTGAACACTTTACTAGGCAACTGCTTCAATGCGTCCAATCCGTACTCCTCAGGTTTCAATAGGACCTCAACGTCTACACGTAACTTCTTTGAGAATTTGTCCCTTGTAAGTCAAACGTCTCCGGAACTTGCGGTCACAGGTGAATCGGCCACGGCTGTGGATGTCTTCTCCCATTGCGCTCCTTGTAGTACGAACGTCTCTGGACCCTGCGGTGTCAGGTAAGTTGGCAGTGGCTGAGGATGTCTTCTCCCGTAGTCGCTCCTCCTGGGCTCCTGCCCAACAATGTAACCCTCTCTGATCTCCTGCCTGGAGATTATAGTGTGGCTCTCGGCCACCGAACAAACTCTTATCTCCCGGCCTGAAGACTTCTCATGGCTCTCGACCACCAAACGTTCTCTCAAAGCTAGGCTCTGCAGCCCTATATAAAGCAGAAGGCCGCCTCGATCTCAACCCTGGGTGGTTCAATTTATAACGGGGACGCCAGGTTGGACTATTTGATTCCTTGGACGGGTGGGTCGCCAAATCAACCAGTAACAATATCTCTAACCATTTAGCCACTACAGAGTGTGACATCCAGCAAGCATAAAAGCAAGAGCGGTCCCCTAAGTTTTACAGGCAAGCTGTAACCTAGGGGCCGCTATAAATTGAATTGAAAACTCCTTTAAAAGAAAGAAAATGCCTTGGGGGGGGGGTCAGGGAGTAGTCCTAGAGGTCTGATTTTTTGGACGTAGTCACCTACTTTTTGTTGCTGAACACAATAGTGAAGGTTTCATTCTAATACCTAACCTTTTGGCCACTATAGAGTGTGACATCTAGCAAGCATAAAAGCAAGAGCGGTCCCCTATGCTTTACTGGCAATCTGTAACCTAGGGGCCTCTAAAAACAAACAAACTTTCAAAATTGTTGTAATTATGTTATAATGGAAAGTTTAGGTTAGTTTGCATATGAAAGGAGTATTGTTTTGATGATTATATTGTAACAATGTCCAGGATGTGTGACATGGAATGATATTTAACATCTGTCTATTGTTTATGTTATTTTAAAACTTGACAAAGGAAAGAAGAAAATTCATTTATATATATAAATGCCGCTGATGAAGTGAGAAAACCAGTTCTCACAGAAACAGCTTTCTGAAATTTGTATTGGGTTTTTTTAAATTTCAGATAGCTGTCCGGCTTAGCTATATATATATATATGTGTGTGTGTGTGTGTGTGTGTTTTATATTTTTGCGTTGAAGGTGTTTTGAATAGCCCATTATATATTGCATTTGCAACCCTACTACTATATATATATATACACATACAAAACAAATACAGTAACCTCTGGATTATCCGTGGACCTCTCCTATTTCCATTTTTTTTTTATTGTACAATAAATTACGGAATTAAAAAAAAATAAATGATAGAATAAGGTAAACAATAAAAGAGGCTAACAAAGTTAAATGAAGACAATTATAGACATTTAATTTAAAGAATGACCTTGCGTGCAGAGCTTAGGTTGACAGGTTACACTAAATTACGGGAGAGCCTTCTTGTAATAATAAAATTTTAAAATAAAATAATTGTTTATAATGTATATACTGTAACAGTATGTATTGCCATTTTAATGTAAATAAAACATGTTAAAAGCATTTTTGTGTTGATTTTCGTTTTATTTCGGATTATCCGCGGAATTCGCTTATCCGCAATTGCAGCGTCACCCAATTCCGCGGATAATCGGGAATTTACTGTATTGTATTTCTTCTATATTTGATATTTTTTTATAAAAAAAAAAAGGTCTAGCATAAAAAAAAATAAAAATATTCCATCATATATTTCAAATTCCTAACTGGAAGTTCTTTTTTTTTCAAGTAAAATTTTAAATTACAATGAAAAAAATATTAAATGATATTACAAGAAATACAGATTCGTAATACAATGTTTCCATATCTTTATTTTGTTTAATGGTTTTTATAGTTCATTGTAATAAAATAGTATAATAAAAGTAAAATTGAATGTCAAAGAATTTCGCAGTAATTTTGTTGATCTAATATTACAGTTTACTGTATTAATCTGCCGTAATCAGAATTGTTTGAATTTTCTTTTATTTTCAAACTAATTAAAATCCTTTTCATTTCATTAAGTTGATTAATTATTGGTGCAGCGCATTTCATAATTCTCATTTTCCTCAAAAGGTGGCGTCACAAGATTCATTACGTCATCAGTTCCAAGCACCAATCGTAGTGTAGGGATTAGATTAATCCTTTCACTGTAGCACCAATCGCTATTTTGAATTACTATAATCCTATTAAGCAGCTGTTCCAGCAGACGAAACAACTCCAACTCGATTCCCTTGAATTTACCATCAGAAAATCAATGGCCGTCATCTTTCTCTCATCAGAAAAAAACGAATTGATCACAGAGACGTTTTATCTTTTAAACATTTGCAGAAATCTCCAAGTGAAGACTAAAAACTTTCTAATATGATAACTGCGATTTCTTCAATGGTGATTCCCATAGCAAGATGAAGTAAGTGTTGGTTGACTGCAATTATGTCTGCCATAATTAAAACGCAACATTAATTAATAAGCCTAAGAGAAAACCTTGAACTTTTCATTTGTTGGACTGGCCTTTTTGAATTTCGATCATCTTATTCTACTGTTATAAAAATTTTCCTTTCAATTTCAACTGACTTACAAATTCTTAAGGAAGTTTTGCCATAATCATTTAAAAAACAACGGTAGTTAATCGTTTGTTTCATTAAAATAACACACTGAAGATACAAAGCAATTGTTTTATAAAAAAATTAAGGTCACATTTTATGCAACTAATATTGTATTGTATTATATAATAGGTATATGATTGAAATATATGCTATTATTTGAAATTCCTTACCAGCTTTTTGAATTAGGGTGTTTAATTTTTGTTATCAAATCAGTATTTTAATATTTTGTTAAAAAAATGGAGCAGAACATTGACTGTATCAAAAAAGTAAGAAAAAGCTTAACGTGCCCAATATGTAACAAAACATTTACGCATGGAAGCAGTGTAACTATTCACATGAGGATACATACAGGTGAAAAGCCGTGCAAGTGTGAAGTTTGTGGAAAATGTTTTACACATTCAGGCAATCTGAAAGTCCACCTTAGATCACATACAGGTGAAAAGCCGTACCAGTGTCAGTTTTGTGAGAAAACTTTTACACATTCAGGAAGTCTAGACTTACATATTAGATTACACACAGGGGAGAATCCACACGAATGTGAGTTTTGTGGGAAAAAATTTCCAGTGATAGGTAAATTAACTGCTCATCTTAGGTCACATACAGGTGAAAAACCTTTTAACTGTGAGTTTTGTGGAAAGAGTTTTTCACAGTTGAATCATTTAAAAGTACACATCAGACTGCATACAGGTGAAAAGCCACATAAGTGTGAAATTTGTGGAAAAAGTTTTGCACAGCCAAACGGCTTAAACCAACATGTTAAATTACATACTGGTGAAAAGTCATACCAGTGTGAATTTTGTGAGGAAAGTTTTTTGCACAAAAGAAGCTTAAATTTACATGTTAAATCACATGCTGATAAAAAGCCATTTAAATGTGAATTCTGTGGAAAAGAATTTTCACAGTTAAGCGTTTTGAATGCACATGTGAGATCACATACAGGTGAAAGACCGTACCAGTGTGAATTTTGTGAGAAGAGCTTTTTTCAGTTAAGTCATTTGATTACACATGTTAGATCACATACAGGTGAAA
>JAFIDM010031650.1:0-16181 GCA_023159025.1 Thereuonema tuberculata | reverse complement strand
GATTAGCGAAAAATAAGTTTCAAGACATGTTTTCGAGAAATCTAACTATCGTAACGCGAGGCTTGATTGTCTCTAACTAGAAACATTTGGGCGACATTATTTCAATCGTTTTGTGAGTTTTCAATTTATTTATAATATAATGCTTTGCTATTCTTTTTGTAAGATTCCTGCTAAAACCACACTTGAAATAAAAAGTGAAAATGTCATGCTAAAGACCGTTCTAAGACTCACAAAGCGACAATGAGCTGTAGATACCAACCTCTGATCTCTATCTATCCTCATCCTTATTTTTTAGCGGTTATTATAGGTCCTTTACTTTTTTATTTAAAATACAAATTTTGATAAAGAAAATACTTTCATTTTAATAAACGAAAATTAAAACAAAAACAGCATCTGAATAAATTAAAATTGCCTCTCGTTCGATTATTGGAAAGGAATTGGGAACGGCCGTTTGAAGCCGGTATCTTTCAAGATAAGGGTACTTTTTTCAGAAATTGCTACTATCTTTAGCAGAGAGTTGCGATAATTATTTAAATATGACAGCACGTTTTAAAAAATAAAGCAAGACTTTAATTGAATTAGATTCAATACAAAACACAGAGTCGTAATAAAATTAACTCTAACATGAACTATCAAATAGTTGTACGATTCAATAATATAAATCTCAATGTTAATTTCTTTTATCAATCTATTCTTACTATAAGTTACAATAGGTTCAATCTCTTTCCTATAATGAATTATATCAATTCCTAATAAACTATAATTAATAATATGCATTAACAAACATTTGTTAAACAAGTACACATTCGACATTTACCAAAATAATCTTATTTAATTATTGAATGATTTCTCCCTTATGTGAATTATTCTCTTATGTTATTTATAACAACTTAATCCTTTTATATCACTTGTATGTACTAGTATATTAATAATTCTAAATCAGTTTATCATTGCTGGGCTTTTCACCTATGTGAATATTATTTAACTTTCTAATATTCCCTTTATCTATTAAAATAGCTTTTATATATCTCTCCTTAATTATTTCCACTTAGATAACTGTGTGCTATATCACTCGATATTTAAATCAATATTTGCAATTTGCTTTAGTTAGATATCACCTATATCCTATCTCAAATAATAAATAACAAAGTACTCACTCATTGATGTCTTCTAACCTTTCTGCTCGAAATGGTCTGCTATCCACCATAACACAAACGCACTATTTAAATTTCACTACTTCAAACTCATGAAGCTTTTATTATTAATTGCTTATATCACTTTCTGAAATATGAAGCACTATATTTATCACTAAAATCACTTAACACTTTTCTTCCGTTTAAAGATGTCTTCTTAGCATTTAGCTTCAATTCCCTCTTCTTCCTATTTGGTAACTTCGTATGGTTGTCTTCCAAAACGACAGCTTTCTCTTCTTTTAACGTTAACCTGATCTAGGTTTTAGTATCCACACATCTTCATTAATTATTAAGTGTTCATCCTCCTTTCCAAATATAATTCGTCTGATTAGTTTCAGGTTTTCTTAATTCACTCGAACTAATTTGACTTCCGGCAATTGTCAATTCTTCCTAATGATTATTGTTCCCTTTCCGTTCCTTGGTTCCGTATCAAATAATAGTTCATCCAAACATATTAAAATCTCCTTACTGAATAATATGTATTCTTCATACCCGCAATTCTTGGAATTGTCTACAGTCAATATGGAAAATTCTCCCTTTGTTCTCAATAATCGAATGGTCCAATACAATCTTCGGAATCGAAATACTTTTAATTTTTCTTATTAATTACTCGATTCAAAATGTCTATAGATATATTTACCTGCGATTTATTCTAACTCAGAAAATATCGTTCCAACTGGATTTAAATAATACAAGTTTCTTAGTTTTTCTCTACTTGGCTTCACCTACTTTCGGAATGTAGTCTTCCAAAGCGAATACTATTACTTCTTCAAGTTTAAGTTAATAGTTCTTTAAATCTTCTCGATTCGTTCGATTAATTTTACTTTCTGCTTGTATAAGTGTGGCACAAAGTATTTGAAATAATCTTCAAGTAGTAAACTTACTTATAGTTCCATTTCTGTATTATCCTTTCCTTAGCATTTCCAGGGTTATTTCCACTCCTATGGGTAACCGTAATGGTCGCACCCGTTATAGACGGATACACCGTTCAACCTTCCTGGTTGAAGTCTACTTTTCATCTCCACGTCTCACACCTGACTAACTTCTCACTTGAGACAACGTGATTGACTCATTTGCATAATCACGTTATTCACTAATATTTATTACATTAATAAAATAATATCTGATTACTTAAATTTCTTTTCAAGCACATCATAATAAATAAATAAATTTTTTCTTTTTACTCCAACTAATTAAATTTTATTTAAAGTCAAAAATAAAATTGAATATTCATACCACCGTTTCGTCCTCCTACGGACTCATCAGCCCAATCTTGCCCTTCCCGATAACAGAACCAGAGAGGCAAGATCATAAATGAAGGTCACCGTTTCACCTGACAAAAACAGCACCTGAATAAATTAAAATTGACGCTCTGGTTCGGGAAGGGATGGATTATTGGAAAAGATTTGGGAACGGCCGTTTCGTCCTTATACGGACTCATCAGCCCAATGATGATTTATTCAGGTGCTGTATTTGTTCTCATTTTCGTTTCTTAAAAATTTTTCAGAGCACATTCAATTTCTGATTTAACTACTTCCTTTTGTTAAATCTTCCTTTTGGGAATTTTCTTTTCTTGCTTTAATGCCTTTATTACCTACGAGTTGTAGGAAAAGGTGTTTGGTTGGGTGAGTTAACACATCAATTTATTTTATTGCCTTTCTTGTTTTAGGGGGTTACTGTCAGGTCTGACGGTAACCTTCACTTACGATCTTGCCACTCTGGTTCTTTTATTGGGAAAGACGGGATAGGGCTGATGAGTCCGTAGAAGGACGAAACGGCCGTTCCAAATTCCTTCCCAATAATCGAACCAGAGAGGCAATTTTAATTTATTTAGTTGCTGTTTTTGTTGTCATTTTCAGTTATTAAAAATTTATCACAGCATGTTAAATTTCTGACTTAGAATACTTTCTTGTTTCTCTATAGCGTTATTTTTGGAGTTCTGATTTTCACTTCGTAAAGAAAAACAGGTCAATTTATAAAAAAATAAAATATAAGCAGTATACGTTTTGGATGTTATTGATTTAGATCCATTTTCAATTATCTATATCCAAATCATCCTATTATTTTGTTATGAATCCTTATTTCACAAAAAAGTTGCAAGATATTTGACTAAAAAAAAAAACATTCTATCAAACTCACATTTATACTCAATATTTAATTAAGTAATTCTGAAGTGGACCTCTACACTTTCCAGTTTAAATGAGAATGAAAATTGAAATGTTAGAGATCAGTGCAAAGTTAACTGTGTTAAGGTATCCATATCTTTCCTGTTCTTAACACACTTTACCATATAAAAGTAAAGCTCAGCAAGTTAGTCTGTCGATCTGTGTTTGTATACCCAAGCTCTCCTAATAATTTTTAAACTGCTGGTTGGATCTTCTTGAAATCGGAATCTTCTTCCATATTCCAAGGCTAGCGAGTAACTTTTATATTTGAAATCTTTTCCAAATGAGTCTTTGTCGAGAAATCGGCGCTAGACGGCGACAAAAATTCCTGTCAAAAACAGCGTTGAAAACTGAAGAATCTATTTCCATCTTATGTCTATTAATGTCTCAACGTCTTTAAATTGTGCAATTTTCTTATCAGTTATAAATTACTTGATTTTGCTATTTATCAGTTTGTTTTCATTACTAAGTTTCATGGATAGACAAAAACATTTCTAACTAGCTTTCCTCAACATTTCAATAATGAGACATTTACGAATTTATATTTTTCTCCTTACACTATTTCAATTAATTTCTGAATCGTTATTTTGCAGATCTGCAGTACCTGTATATTGATTATCAAAGCAATAACCCAGAAGATGAGTTAGAATTGAAGAAGATATTACAAAAGCACAAGGAGCAGTTGGGCAAGAGAAATTGGAACTTTCATTTTCTGGATCAAAACTTTGCAGATGTGGACGTATCCCTCAATCCAACTTAATACAAAGCTTTCAAAAATCAACGTTTTTATGAAATTTGTGTATTATTAAAATACTTTCAGATGAGAAGGTATATTTACCTAGCTCAATACAAGGCTTTCAAAAAGCAACTTATATTTGTATAATTAAACTCTGTGTCTTTTTTAAACTGTATTATTAGATTTCAAAGTATCAAAATTTCTATATTTTTGCATTGGTTGACACTTTCTAGAAGAAGAAAGATAATAAAGATATGAGCATTTATCATTCGAGGTGTGATTAATTCATTTACATCGATTCCTTCTTTATCAATACGAGAACATTACAGTTCATCCAATAAAGCACTTAAATACATAGGAAATGCAATGATTATAATTGTTTCTTTCAGAACTGAACAGTTACTCAGTGTTATACTATACAATTCAAGTGATTCAAATTAAAGTATCCTTATACAGAGCATTCTGGAGAGAGAACCAGTGGGCGAAACAAGGTCATACTTGGACTGTATGTATTCCAAATCGTGGAAAACGATTTATGCAATAAAAAATGGCCTAAAGATGTAATTATGGCGTTGCCTGAGGTTACCAATTACAGTAGTATGAATTGGATAGATTTGTGAACGAGAAAGGAACCATAAACAACGCCATACCAAGTGTTATCGAGAGATTTTTATTCATTCAATCCATACATGGCGTAAAGTTGTTTAATAGCATACGGGGTTAATTGAGGCTGCAGGGACCTGTCAAGGATAGTCAAAGGCAATGCTCAATGTTTTTGGCTAATAGCTAGTGACAAGATGTTCGACAGCAAATACAATTGATCTTTAGAGATTTATCGCAGTACGATTCTGTCATTCAAATCTGCCAGGTTGCCATGTGTAGAACGTTGCCCGATAAATCATGCTTTTGGGTTAACTGCTGCAGCCAAAAAATCCAGGAGTTAAGATCTGGTAAACTGGTCGGCATCTTGTTGGGAATGCGCCGACTGATAATTCTATCCTCTGTGAAATGCTATCACAGCAACTGTTTAACATGACGTCCTAAGTGAAGAGGTGCTCCGTCTTGCAAGTGTTGTCCTAGGTATCCTAGGTTTACGTACTCTTCTTGTTCGGACTCAGAAGTTGTCTGTCTCATGAAATCGCTGAACTATGCGTCGCAATGCACATTGTGTCAATGGGCCTTTCGGGAATGATTTTCGGCGTTTGTATTCACGATGCGCTGCAGCAGCGTTCCATCCATTCTGATAGAATAACTTTAAAGGAAGCCTCACTACGGCAACGAGGGAACCATCGCGCTCATCGAAGAATGTCTCCGACCAGCCTCACACTTCATTTAATATCTGATTCGATGCCAAAGGACGTACACTTTATACAGATTTCAACAACTAGTGCCATTCGCAGCGCCTTATTCCCTTGTCGGTCATTTTTTCAACTAATGTTTTATTGCAGAAATCTTTTCCCCATGATCTGGAAAGTATATAGTACAAATCTAACGTTATTCGCCTAATTGGTTTTTCTCTTAAAGTGCTCTGCAAAGAGATACTTTAATTTTAATCAGCTTGTAGATAGACACATTGTTTATCAGATATGATTATTCATTATCCTGACATATGAATTTTGTGCTAATGGCTTCATAAGTTTTAGATTAGTTTTAAATCTGGTTTCGTGAATTTCTTATTAACAATATCCTTGAGCAATGAAATCGAAGAAGCGTCATTCCAGGCAACAGAATTGATGCGGCTGTTGTTTTAGAATCTTGTCAAATCTAGCTCTCTGAATAATGCGATTGAATTTACTGGAACCAACAATACGACAAAGTCTTGCTATCTTGATGGCAGTAGTGGTTATCTTCATTATGGAAATAAAATAAAGTACTTCCAGAAATCTCTGTAGTGTAGCCGAATCATCGAAAAAAAATTTTCTTCAATAGTTGGGACTATATACAGTTAGATCAAAATTTAATTTATTCAGTTAATATTCTATTCTATTCAATTTAGTATTCTAAATTTTCTAATAAAAATTATATTTACACAATATTTCCGAGAATGACTATTCTAGAAAATTGGACATACATGGTAAATAATTCTTCTGACAGAATAAGATTAGTAGTCAATTAGAAACTCTCAAAAAAATGTCGTAACTTTCTATCCAAATCTTAATTGGATTATCAACTAATGCAAACGTTTCGTAGTATTCACTTCGTAATCGTAGTTCTGCAGAATGTTTTCTCTTTGATGTTTTGGACAAACGCTGATCTGACTTGAACGTTTTTTTATCATGAGCTTTTCATGAGTTGTTTAACTGATGGCGAATCTTCACTGCTCTGTAGCTTAAATGACTTTTTTTATTTCGCCATGCAGTGGCGACTAGTTAATTAGAATATAAAAAACGTTAAATTTTATATTCTGCATCCACATTACCATATGTCTTTTTATTCTACACTATAAAACTCAGCAAGCGAAACGGCAAATTTAAAAAAAAAAAAAAAATACTCCAATTAGCGCTATCCCTACGTAAAGCATAGAGAAGGTGTTGAAATAAGTGGGTTTTTTTTTCCTTTTCTAAACCTTAGTATTTTTACTGGATCTAAATAGTTGCGTAGTTTCTAATTTGAAATAACCTTTATATGGAACAACATATTATAAGACAAGGTATTATTAATTCTTGTCATGTTGAAGAATGCTTTATTTTTATGAAAACAGTAAATTAATGTAAATTACTGAAGTCATGTGCATGTTTGAATTTGTTTGTTTAATATTCAAAACAACAATCATGATATCTTTATCAGAATCATTATTATAATTCTTCTAATATTTCATTTCGAATAAATTCATAGGCAAATATAGATGGATAATTGAGAAAAAAAACGCGAATTTGATGCACAAAATGTAATGACAAATTTTATAGTACTTTTCCGAATCTTGCTTTGAATCAAAAGTAAGCATTGGATTTTATTTCAAAAGACCTTTGTGATTACTATAGCTGTTGGCAACAGGATGTGCAGGAAATCATTACAGACATCTGGGCTCAATTATTTCGCAGTCAAACACATTTCAAGATAGTTGAGTTCAATTGGCATGGATGTTTCTTTCTTCTTCTGTTTCTGTCCGTTCCAGCGGGGTCATTCCACATCAGATCACCCGATGAGTTCACCACACCATCACAGATTTTTATGAAAATTTATTTGCATGTAAAGGATCATAAGATAACACATTCTGGAAAATAAGCAATGGGATTTTTTTGGTTAAATATTTGCCGAGATATGAATTTTTGAAGTTTTTTTTTTTTTTTTTTTTTATCGTGCCTCGCCCCCTTTTCTTGAATATCTGATCTCCTAATCAATCAAATGAAACCAAATTTGGTTTCCCCAAGTATTTTTTCATGCTGAATCCAAAACTTCCAACGAAGCTAGTCTAGGACTAATAGTTTTGCAGTAATCGAAAGCATGTAAGCATTTAGGAAAAAATTTAAATGGGCATATGGGACAACATTTAAAAATTTGAGATTTTAACCCAAGTCTAAAAAAGATCTAAGGTAACTGCTAAAAATAAATCAAGAGCGTGTTTTGCTCCTGAGCTTGGAAAAAAAAATCGCAAAGTTGGTATTCTTTTTGATTTGCGACAATTATCATTCGCAACAATTATTACTTTGTCACTGCATATTTATTTAGTAAATTCAAGTTACCCTTGCTTTAGTTATAGCTCTGTAAGCAGTAATTCTCACTTATAGCCAAGTAAAACCCATATTTTCAACCTGATTCAAACTGAATATAGTTTGAAAATACAGCGATTCAAACAGAAAAATCACCCGTTTCAATGGCCGATGCTAGGCGGCGTAAAAATCCAAAATATTATTGAAAAAAATACAAGTCTTCATTATAAGTATATAAAAGTTTTTACGTGTACTTTGGGTATTTTAATTGAGTTCGTTCACGCCTGTACACTTGACTGGAATAATTAACACATTTAAAAAATCGTTACATTTAAGAAAATTTTAATTCTAATTCAAAACATTTAAAATTTAAAAAAAACTTGATTACAGATATATGACCTGGGTTTCGACCCCGAGAGGGGACCTTATCAAATGTGAGGATAATTTACAACAAGTGATTTAAATAGAGTCAATTGTTCAAATGGGAGGAGTTATGTCCTTGTGGCACCGTAAGGGATGATGGGAGATCATGGGTTGTCCTGATGGCATTATGAGTTCTTGTGAAGAAACAATTCGCCCTGGTGGTACTTTAGGGGAAGCACAGTTGTCAACATCACCATGTGTGTTTGTTTTTCTTTTGAAGCAACTCTCAATGATTGTGCAGGAAACAAAGTTCTTTATTCCTTTTAATGTCTTCAAGTAAAATCTGAAAAACTAAAAATCAAGCTTAAAGACAAATTAGATTTCTTATCTTATGAAATTCTAAATTAATTAGAATTATGAATTAGAACTATTTAAAGGAATATCTTTTTTTTTTTTTTTTTCCTTTTTCCTTGGAGGGAGAAATCCATATTTACGAATGGAAGGGACAGATAGATATTCATTATAAGCATTTGCAGTAGTACATATGAAAATAGATTCAAGGCATTTCCTCTTAAAGTCTCCTTCACATTTTGCTAGAACTGAGGGGTCCGAAAGATTGATGGAATGTTGGGTATTCTTTGAGTGGACGTAAGTTAAGTAGTCTTCATTTTATTTAATGTGACCCTTAACATGCAAATAAATTTTCATAAAAATCTTGGATGGTATGGTGAACTCATCGGGTGATCTGATGTGGAATGACCCAGCGGGTATCACTTGATGCTGCCTCCCTTGGCGTATCCTGGGCAACGATTCGTCGGTTAAAGGCATCATATCTTGCCCCTAGTTGTGGCCTAAACAAAGCTGATCAAGCCACGAGCCCGGGCATTTGTAAAAAAAAAAAAATAAAAATAAATAATTGATGGAAGTAACTCAAGTATTAATTCAATTTTAATCGGCGTAGAAGGCAAGCAAATTCCCTCAGTGAAGTAAGTATTTGAATTTATTTTTTCTTGTAAAAATATGTAATCCTTTAAAGAAGAAAATACGATCAGATGGTTCAAATGATTAGACCACGTAACTTCAGGCTGAACATCACGCTGACTAATTACTACTAAGCCCCTGTACATAGTCCTTTGGTATTGAAAAGCCGGAAACAAATAAGCATGTTAACGATCCTTTATCTATATAATTGAGGATGAGAAGTCTTAATATTCTACATTAACTATATTTTACACTTTCAGCACTGCTTTGTCCGTTTGTCTGTTTTTAAGTTCATCACGCCAAAAAGACTAGAGGCTTCGTTAAATTCGATACATAGCTTATTTATTCATAAAATGTAGTCACGTTTCCTTTGATCAACACCCTTTCCATTCTTCAAAATGATCACCACCACCCCGTTCTTCCAGCGCTGGGTGCTGAGCAGCGCACCATAGCTAGATGAAGAGCTGAGCGTATTCGTACCTTAGAAATTTCAATTTCGCAAATTCTTAAATATACTACCGAAAATGGCAGACTTGCTCAAAAAAGTTCATATATCTAATAAAAACAATATTGTGTAAAAACCTGGTATTTCGAGAAATCATTTTAGGAAACTGAAAACAGTGTTTTTGAAATTTTGTTTCCTCGAAATTTATAATAAATAATCAAGACAAATCATTGTCTTTTTTAGAGAAAAATATCTTAAATTAGAACAAATTAATAAAAATTTGCAGTAAACAAAGGAAGGTAGGTCTTAAAGATAGAATTTTCATATTTGGAGTTTTTATACTGAACTTAAGATACGATGACTCCAAATGAGAAACTGATTCATTTTCGGATTTTTTTTGTTGTTTTCTATCTATCATTAATGGTTCTTCTATAACTATATAAAAAATTCATTGCTCACAAATGCTTGTTAAACATTTTTCATAAAATCACCATTCGATAAAATTGCTGATCGATTAGAAGATTTACTGGTTACTAAATATTCATTGTTATTGAATTAAAGTCATATATGAGTTTATTTTGAACTCAGGGATAGATGTTTTTCTCATGAAAATCTAAGGAAATTTACAATTTTTCTCTTTGATAGCATGAAAAACATAAATATTTTGAATTTCAGTTTCAATTTTATATACTTATTGGGAGTAAAACGAAGATCAGCTCATTTATAACTCTTCCAATAAAAAAAAATAATAAACCTTTGATTTGCAAGTAACTCGTGGATCTTTTGTTGTTAACATGAGTGATAATTTTGGATAAGAATGAATAAGGATGATTTTTAAACAGTCTATAGGGCATGAAAAACATAAAAAATTTTTTTGACTTATTTCTTCATTTATTGTGATTACCATGGTGGTGCACATATTAAAATTATAACAACAAAAATGAAAATAATAATAATAGAATATTTTATTTGATCAATAAAATCATTTCAAATTCGAGAAAAACGAATATGTATAATATAACTCTTATGTTGGATATTATAGTTTTTATATTACTTTTGCTTTGATCTTTTATTTTCATATTTTTTCAGGATAGAGAAAGAAAGTTTTCTACTTCATTTACCAGAATCGTGACATTCCATATTAATGCTTGAACAGTATAATGATGGTACATTTATTAAAATTTAGTCCAGATCTGAAGTCTCTTACTCTCAATTGTCATTCTGAGATTTTTCGGTATGATTTACCTTCTGTAATTCCAATTTCCTCTAAAGAATGAAAAATAGCTTTGAAGAAACGCCCAAAGTTGAAACTAATAATCTCAGAATGTAAGTATATGCTTTCATTGTAATAAACTCTTTACCATTGCTCAAATATTAATAAAAAATATGAAAACATAAAAAAATATGATTGTTTACGGAAGTTTGTTATTATACTTTTTAGGTTTGGAAGCAATGTGCAGAAACTAGATGAATTTCAGAAATACAACAAAATATAATACAATAGTCAGGATAGCGTTTGGATAATGAATATCAATTGAACTTGAAAAACAGAAAAATAGTAGAGAACCAATACAATGTATGTGATATATTTTGCACAGATACACTTTTGTATCTGTTCTACAACATTCTGTATCCTCTCTTAGGCAGATGATGCCTTTTTAGTTGTATAAATTTCAATAACCTTAGTCTCAGCGAACCTATCTTGAATGGCTGTCTGAAGCAATATCGTAAATTCAGATGGCATAAATTTCATTTTATTTGCTTAGAAAGGAATGGAAACCAATTAATGCATCATATTCCAGGGTTCTTTTCATTTCCAGTCGTAACATAGCGCTATTATTTGATTTGTGTATTAGATTTTCACTGTCAATTTGACACATTTCCGTACATGTTTGAAGATAACATGATGAACTTTTGGATTTCTACTGCAATAAATAGCAGCTACCGTTCAATTATCATCAAAATAAGTAAAATAATGCACATCTTAAGACTTGAGAGAGCTTATTAATAAATTTAAATGATAATGGATAATGAAATACTCAATAGCTTTTTAAAACTCGCTTTCAATTTTGGATTTTAATAATTCGTTGAAATCGATGAAAGTGTTTTATGTATTTAGAGCAAACTCTTACTTTCTCATAGTTTTCCTTTTTGAGTGATTTGTTTCTTAGGCTATGTTTTTCCTTCATATTGGATATTTTCACAAATGTTTTGAGTCGTTTCTGTTTTCTTAGATTTCCCTAACATTTGAAGAAAGTATTCCTCTAATGCTGCCTGTTCGTATGCCAATCACTTCACTTGAAGTCTATGCACGTCCAGCTTGGATATATGAGGACTGGGATAACAGCTAATTTTTCAGATATTTGGCAGAAGCATTCTCAGAAACCATAGGTAGATAAAATAGTATTTTCCTAAATACTCTTAGTGTCATTATGATGAAACAATTTAATATTTTTGCATTGACTAGTTCTGTTATGTTATTAATGTAAATTAAATTTGAATGGCTTGAAACTTCTTTAAGAAATGTTAGAAAGATAATTTAAAAAGACAGAATTGATATTAAACAAATGAATTCTAGTTATTTTATCATTACAAATTTTAAAAAAAAATCATTCAATAATGTGTTCTATCAGCATGGAATATCGTAACTGATATAAAAAGAATGAAGTGTTTTCATTAAAGTTGATTAATCAGCTGCAAACATATTTTTAATTTATATCGTTTACAGTAAGCAGTAACAACAGTCTAGAGCAATCTAAGATAGGAGATCTGGAAGCATTTCCTTAAATTCTTTCTGTGATACGGAATGTCAGATATTGAGTCTTTCCACAATCTTAAACTTTTCAAATGCTAAATATTCTCTGATGGATTCCAATAGTTTTATTCAAACATCATTAAAGAAAGTTTATTATTATACCAAGTCCGGGTTGCCCTTTGATCATTTCAATCAACCAAATTAAGATGGTATGTAATGGTTCATTTCAATTTACGTTCACCTTATAAACTAAATTATTTAAAGTTATCCATTATTTGGATATTCCTATCAAATCCTATCAAATTTCAATATCTTAACTACAATATTTGTATGGAGATGAACCGTGTTCAATGACATTTTAACAGCCTGAATACTTAAAGAAACATATGAAAGATGAGTTGTGGTTTACGATCCGCAAATAAATGCGATCTTCAAGTACGATGTTCCGTATTCTATGGATCTCCTGTGTTCCATACAACATTAAGGCGAACCTCTAGAAGTTACCATAGAATTACCAGGGAACAGATACTGAAGTGGTTTCCCGCTGACTTCCTCAGGAAGCTATTATGGGATGGATTCATATCTGAAAGGAAAGACTTTATTATGGGAATAGAAGCGGGCAAATACAGGATAGGAATATTTTTCAAACACCCATGCCGACGCAGGGATTTCATTCCAGGTTCCGACACACCTGTCTCGTGGAAGGCCGCTACCTTCACCACATGGCTATGACGGAATGGCGAAGGATGAATCAATGCTAATTAGCATATAAAATTATAAGAATGATTCATTAATTTCCCTATTGCTGAAATTACTCTGGTTCGGCTCAGTACCGTGATCTTGCTTCTGGAAAAATTCAAAATTATATTAATAACTATGTAGATTTTCAATTTCAATGTTGTTTCTTTTCTCCGTCGACGCTTGCAACCTTTCTCATTATCAAAAAAGAAGCTACGCTGGGCACTGTAGTGGGTAAGAGGAGAGGAAAAAGAGGATACATAAACAGAGATTTGTCGTTTCCGGTTGGTCTTGCGTAGGACAAACAAGTAAGACATATAAAACAAAGGTTGGAGATCTCAACAAGTAAATCAGAAAAGAATAAAAGGTAGAGAGAATGAGATTAAATTAGGCAACAAAGAAATCATGAAAATAATAATAAACAATATTAAAAGAATAGAAAAATTTATAAAAATAGCGTAATTATTATTCAAAGAAATTCAAAAAAATTTCCAAACTTCCGCAAATCCAATGGGAACCAATATGGAGCACCAATCTACTAACATGGACATGTTTTAACTGATTCCTATTAAGCTACCATTGCATTAATAATAGCAGTTATCTCCATAAAACGTCTAGGGCGTTAGGTTTAATAACTTTTAGGACAATTTATAGTTTATATGTTGTAATCCTTTGCCATTCTATTTCATAATACAAACATAAACATTTTTTTGATATTTCCAGAAAGCTTCAGTTACTCAGATTTCGTGATTACGTTACCGATGACTTGACAACACACATCAAGCAATTTCTTTTGAAGTATCTGAAGATAAAGAGTCTCTACTTGTATATTATTAAAGATGTTTACTTCCCTACATTGAAGATAATTGCTAAATGCAAACGGAGAATAAAATTGGTAAGTTTTCAGTTAAAAATAAAGAAAGTACCGGTAAATCTACATTTTTTAAACTTTGGAAACTTCTTATCCTCTACTTTATCCTTTTCTTTTCTTCTCCTCTTCTCCTGAAATAGTGAACATCCGTATTTTTATTTGATTTGATTTTTGATTTTTATTTGATATTGCATTTAAAAAATTTTTCCTGCAATTTAGTCCTTATGATTTTTTTGGAATTGGTCACTTTTCAAACATAAGTCAAAGTATATTTTTATTTAATATGATATTTTTATAAATAAATAACTTTAACTTGCAGGTTTATGATATAGTGAAGAAAATACAAAACTGCACATAAGTAAACAAAGGTTCTCGAACCCTCAGCTACCATGTCGGGAATCTGAGACAACTATTTCAGCCTTATTAAGCTTCTTCAGCCAGATATACCTTTTTTTACTTTTTATGTGCAGTTTTGTACTTTCGTCACTATAATATTTTTATATTTTATATTGTTTTCTCATAAGTTTTGATACATATAAAAACGTATGTCTATTAAAATGTCTAGCCTAACTAAATAATAAAAACATGCCCCTATATTTATTTTTGTTTTTCGGAAAGTATATAAACAAATGTGGATTAAAAAAAAAAAAATTCCGCTTAATATAATGGGTATGTTGATTTTATATCTTAAGGTTGAAGTAATTAATTGATCTTTCTGTTAATTCCAATAATACCTTAACAATCATTTTACTGAATAATTTATTCTATAATAAATACAGATGTACTTATCGTATTTACTTTTCAGACCTTAAGAGACTATACATTCACTATCAAAGTTTTAATGAAGAAGATGAGACAACATTCAATAACATCTTTGAGTTATATAAGGATAAGTTGGGCAGCCGCAGTTGGAAAGTTTATTTTTCATCATCACATTTTTTTAGAAGAAGAGATGATGTTTTATGTAATTTAACTTGATGATTTGTGTATAGATTAACTAACATATTTTTCAGTGTCCAATTCATTACTTTTTGTACCTATTAGTAATTAAAAGTAAAGCAAAGCTTTAAAAACAAAATCTCTTTATTTTAGGAATTGACTTTCAGCACTGATCACAAATGCCCTCCTTTCATATAACTACTTTTAATGATTGATTGTATATCTGTGTCAAAAATGTTGTAATAAGAATTCAGTCTACATAATATAAAGAGGTTCAAAAAGGTTCAAAAAGAGAAATCGCTATTGTCTCTTCTAAGGAGATTCTTGTCTCTAAATTACGACTAAGTTGATTTATGTAACAATAAAGTTATTTATTATCTTTCCTTCCTGTAAAGATATCGATTTTTTTTAGTGTTAATAGTCTGACACAGCATGAGCTAATCTTTTAAACTAGTGTATATAAACAGTAATAATAATGTGACGTTTTTCGAAGAGGAATAACATTTTAGCCCTTTCTCCAAACTTTTTGAATTTGAAAATCTGAAAAATACCAGTTTTGAAAATTTTCAACAAAATAATATTAAAGAAGAACCTTTTGTTAGTCCCTGTGCAAAATTTCAGGATGGGACGATCATAGGATCATAGTAAAAATAAAATATTTTGCGACTACATTGAAATTTTAGATATTATATCTTACTTCAGGCTATGTATATGACTCTTAAAACGGCTTACACTCACTTCAAATTCTATTGATATAAGAAAATATAGTAATATGAATCAAGATCCAACAAAAATGGAAGGTTTTTCAAGTTTTCAAAAGTCAATTTAAAGAAAATGGCAATTTCCAAAAAATCTGAAAATTTGCAGTTTTCGTAGGGTTAATAGTCTTAAATACCAATCGATGACTAGAAGATTCAGATCTTGTTGATTTCCATGGAATGACCCTTTCATGAAACGATATTTATCTGTAACTGGAATTAGAAGAAAGAGCAGGCAATGATAATTGAATACACAAATAATGTAACCTTTCATGAGGGATTTTTTTTCCACTGCCAGACATTTATTCCATATTTCTAAGTTATCATGTTTACAATGTATTGGACAAGAAGGTTTCGAAATTGTCTGTTCAATACAATGACTTTGATTAAATAAGAGCGCAAAAGTTCATGTAATTTTGAAACGTCTCCTTACGAAAGCGTAGGAACCCAACCTAAGTATCGAATTAATTCAGCCTGAATAGGAAAAAAGTATCACCAAAAGTTACATTATTTGAATATTCAATTGGTATCTATCTGTCTACCAGTAAAGGTGTACGTAATACGTTTACATTATGTAAAATAATGTA
>JAFIDM010031649.1:404020-426696 GCA_023159025.1 Thereuonema tuberculata | reverse complement strand
TCTGCAGTTGTGCATAAGTGTTTTTGTGAAGTCCTAGTGTGCTGAGACTATTATTATTATTATTATTATTATTATTAAAGATTTTTTTTAACTTACTCTCTTTAGAATCTGATAATGTTTGGTAATAAAGTTTTATTAATACATTTATATAATTTATATTTATAGGCTATTGTTTATGAATGATAATCGTCTGCCTTACTGTAACTCTAGAAATGAAGTTATATATACATATAGAAAAGCAGTACGACTGACAAGAACTGAAGCACCAATCTGTAATTGTCCTCTAAAATGTGAAGATGTAACATTCTACCCAGGGTTTTCAAAAGTTCCGGTAAAGAGAATCAGTCGTGGTGTCTACAACTACGGATTCGGATCAAATCTCCCTGGTCGCAACTTGACAAATTCAACTATTGTAAGAATTGTATTTGGATCCAATAAAATCCTCATTACAAAAGAATACCAAACCTATACCTTTGATAATGTTTTCATGGATGTAACAGGCAGCCTAGGATTGCTCCTCGGCATCTGTTTGCTGACAGTCATTGAAATATTTGAAACTCTAATTTTATATTGTATTTTGGTAAGTAATAAATTTTCATACAGTTTTTCATTTACAATTTACTAAAAATGTAATATAGGATCTTACTCTTCAGAAAACAAAACCATCCAATTTGAAAAGCTTTCATTATTGAAAATATTCTTTGATGACTTATACTATTACGAAATTTTTATTTATTAAAAAAAAATGGAATACAATGCCTAAAATTGGAGATTTTAAAAGAATTAATTAACAGGAGACTTTAACGGGAGAATAGTGGGTTTAGGTGCTGGACTAAGGACTACAGGAATCTGGATTCTATTGGAGTAGGTGGTCCTGGATTTTTCAACTGTTATTTCTCCTCCGGACGGAAGGATTCACCCAGCCCTCTGTCAGACGTGTAACGAGTTTTCCATTTGGCGGCTAAAGGCAGACGAGCGTCGGGTTGACCACCAGACCTCCACTAGTAGAAAAGGAAGAGTATTCCTATCCTCACACCCAAGCTCCTGTAAGGCCTGGAGCGTTACAGCTTTAACAATGAACAGGAAAACAAGATGACAGCAGTAATTAACTCTGATTTTTGATTCTCTCTTCATGTATTGTACATAAAATATTAAATATGCCTTTAGAATTTTATCCTAATAAATAAGGGCATTTATATTATTTATTCTAACATTACATTGTCCATTTGGTTATGTAACTTTAACTAGCTATTCATCTATAATATTTGTGAGGAATCCTGTATCAACAAATGTTGTCAGTCTTTTCCCTTTCACTTTACGTTAATCATTTTCCTAACCTGAATTGTGGTGCTCCAGCTTTCTACATTAAAGATTCAAGAATACTACTATTGCTGTCCATGTCTCTGTGCTAAAGCTTCTGTCTATATAAATTTCAGAGTCTTTTCATTAAATCACAATCATTTTAAATTCTTTATTTTATTTGCCACCATCCCGTTGTTGACTAATTGCATTGCTCAAATAAATACGATAAAAAATGATCATTTAATTCTTGCAGAGAGAGGGAAAATGTTCTCTTCAGTAGTGACTCGACATTCAATAAGCGATAAACATTACAAAAAAATTACGCAATTTCGCACAATCCAAACTGTTGGTTTCAAAAGAAATTTTATTAGTGTGCTTTTATTAGTAACCTTTTTGTGAAGCTGCGGTATACAAAAATGGTCACCTTTAGCACCTCGTTGGATCACATCGTGTCTGGATTTTATTGTGATATGTTGGAGCATAGAGTGAAACAGATCCCGTATGTTGTCTTGCGCGTACATTTGCCCACAGATCTTGCAAATAACGCTCCGAATCTTGAGCAGTGCCACATGGCGACAGATGGCCACATGGCCACTAGTCCCAAACATGTTCGATTGGTAACAAATCATGCCAGAGGGCAGGCTAAGGAAGTGTCGCAACATGATGTGGACAGTCCAAGCCCTGATACGGTGGTCATTCGTTCCGAAACAAAATCAGGATTCGTTGATACAGACGATACGTCGCCAATTTGTGACATTCCATATTGCTCTCTGCTGAAACCAGTGCAAACGCAGTAAACAAGGTGTTAAAGGCACGAAACAGAAGGGGCATCTTGAGTACAGAGTTGCCTTTGCTAGGGTTTAAAAATGGTTCTGGCAGAGACCGAGTTCTCATGTGACTATACCACGTGGACAAGGAAGCAGTTTGATCTGTTTGTGACTCTTTGACGATGCAATCGGTCATCCAATACCAGTCAGCCATGTAAAGTTGCCTTCACGTATCAGAACTGCCTATATGTTGATCGCCCACACACCTTTCCTAATCACCTTACAGTTAATATGGACTCCACTGCGGTTTGTCTAGTAAGCCCCACGGCTTGCAATTGCAAAGTCGCTGTAGAAGAGCGACTATGTGCAATCGTATCAAAAGTTATTCATTTGTATATCTACCCTCGTCGTATCTATTTATTTATTTTGCATTTATAGAATATTTGTTTTCTTGGTGTGCAAATTTTTATGTCAATGACTGTATTGATGAGAACTTTGTACTGAAAAATCAAAGCAGGAACAACTGAGTAATCGCAATGATATCGAAAAGGACAAAGTCGCTTTCCACTCTCGTCGCTACTGTAGAGCAATTTCAATTTTATTTCCAATTGCCATCCTTACGATAATATGAAAAAATCACTTTCTTCATCAGCTGATGATAGGCTTAATCGAGATTGAAACGATGATCTTCAATAGATTAGGATTCTTGCTTGTTCCTAATTTTTTAAAAGCAATTTTCCTCTTGTTTTCAAATTTTTAGAAAACTGATTATGTGTAAGATAGTTGCCGAATTAATTAAAATTTTAAGCTTACTAAGATTTAAAGATAAGGATAAAAACGGGTCGGATAGTTACTGTTTTAAAAATCACTCAAACTACATGAATGGGTCCATTGTGCCCCCTTAGAACAGCGATGACTATGTCAAAGATTAATCCTCAAACACTGAGATGATATTAAATGGTCATGACAAGTCCTGTGGAATGAGAAAAAGATAAGATGACCTAGATTTTAAAGTTGGAGGTAATATCCTTGGTAACACTAATCTTATCAAAAATCTCCTAGCACAAGCTGGATAGTGACATAAAATGTGTTCAGAAGTTTCCTGATTCATTCTACATTTCCCCACATATATTGCTTTATATCTGTGTGCAAATGCCAAACAATGCAGGCTATTATTTAGAGTAGATTGTTCTATGAAAATTCCTGTAATCATTTTACATAGAACAATATACTCTAAATAATCGTCTGCATTGTAAAATAATCATTTTACAGTGTTTCCTATACAAATTTAAGACTGACATTGCAAAAGAATGGTCAAACCTTGTAATAAATAATTTGACCCGCCTCATACCTCATAATTTGACCCGCCGGTAATTCAATGCCTATGAAACTTTCCGAAGACAGTCCCAAGTATTCGTTTACCTAGATCAAAAGAGAAACCTATATCCGAGCAGATAAAAATAGCTCAAATAATCTATTGATATAAAAAGACTGTTAAGATTTTCATAAGCACAAGAAAGAATAGCAAATACCTCTGCCTGTAATACAGTATAATAAACACCAAGAACCTTAGAAAAAAATTAGCTCTTTTTCTGAGACTGGCTCTCAGTCAGTAAACCTAACGATGCTCCAGGAGAGGGAAAGATCATATCCCTTAGCAAGCCATTCCTTCCTACTGAGATAACAGATGATAAAGTTTGGTGTCAAGACAAATATTAAAAGACAGAGCAGTTCTGAGCGAAAACATAGGACAAAGGTTCTGTGCTTCATGCCAGATACTGGAGTGATTAGAAGTGCGATTCTTCGCAGTTTGCCTTGATTTACCCTTTAAGATGCGTATTACTGTCTTGATGCTCGATAAAGAGATAAAGAGATGGAAATCCAAGAGTGCCTTGAAAGCTGCAGTAGGTGCCATCGTCATAGATCTTCTGATAGCTATACAAGCGAGACGTATAATTTTGCTAAATAGCATTCTAACAGTCTTTAGTTCTGGTCCACCAAATAAAAAAAAAGCTGTATAGAAAAGTGCAGATCTAATAAGGATTACCTAAAGCTCATAATTAACTTTAGGTTGAAGACTCCATGAACTGCCAAAAGTCCTTCTGCACATCCCAAAGGAGCCGATGGACTTTTTGATTTTAGATTCTAAATATTCTTTCAGGTCAATTTGGAGTCAAGAGTAACTCCAAGATACTTAACACTATTGGAGAGGTCAATTTGCTTATTAAATAGGGTTAAAATCAATGTTTTCTCTATCTTTCTTTTCCTTGTAATGTTTACAGTGTTATGTAATGTTGAAGCTTTGCTAGGATTAGATCTATGTTGTAGCACCAGCCCAGTAACTAGTTAGTGGACTCTGGAGAAGAAAACATTTACCATCTGTTCAAAGACGTACTTCAAAAACCGTTATTTTCTTTAATCCAATGATAAGATATTTAAATAAACTCCAACATCTTCAGAGTGTCACCGTTTTATTGTTTGCTTTACGACTTGCTTTGTTTATATATGTTTTTAAAGTAGTATATGGTTTATTTCTTGTATTTTATATTGTTTTGGTGAGAGGAAGATTTCTCTTTCCATTTTTTATAGTTATGTCATTTTATTTTTATTTGTTATATTAATATTATTTTGTTTTGTTCTGCAAGCTGAACCTTGAAAAAGTTTTAGAAATAAAACGAAATATCGGTATCTACTGACAAGATGTTGGAGTTTATTTAAATGTCTTATCGTTGAGTTACCATCTGTGCTTGCAACCGATAATGGATCAGTTACTCCCCTCACAGATAATCGATATCGCATTCCTTCAATTATTATTATACGACTAAATGACTAGAGTCTTTCTACTGACTAAATGGCAAGAGATTTTGCTTCAAGGGGTTCTAGCGTCAGGTGCGATCTCGGTGGTGTTGGTGGTGTTGGTGGTGTTTCTAAGGATTGTCAAAGAAAATATAGGGAAAATTTTCTCATCCAAAGGGGTTCTTCTTTTTTGTTTAAAAATTCATAACTTGGAAAGTTCCCTTCTTTTCTCTTAAATATAATATTTCCAGAAATTTACAATGACAACTTCAATTAAATTATAATATCAAACATTTTAATATTGAAATTAATAAAAATTTAAAATTCTACATTTAAAATGTAAAACACATTTGATATTTGTTCGGCTAGTCATGCTGAAGTATTATTTTTAGTTCTTTTATGAAAAAAAAATATATAAAATAATATAAGATAACAAAATCAACATTAATTTGTAATTTATGGCTTTAGGAAATTATTAAGATATTTTTTAGCATCACATATTCAACTTTAAGTTAAATCAACAATAATTTTTTATGGTTTTTCTAAAGGTTATATAATTTGTTCAAATTTCTAGACAATGAAGATAAACCTTTTTCTGTCAGAAGAACAATCTATCGATGATTAAACAAGAATATTAATCCACTTAGTAATCCTATCTTTGCTGTGCAACTATCTTATGATTTAGCCTATTTAAATAATTAATGTGAATTTAAGTAATTTATTTAGAAAATTTTATATCAGCAGCAATAATTTAAAAAACGCGCACCCACCCACACATACAAGCTTTTGACATTTTTGTTATTTTTACGACTTAAAACAAAAAAGAAGCCTACTTTATTTAAAATTTAAGTTCTTGCAGGAACATCTTACATCAGATTGAGATAGACTAATTGAAATTCAATTTTAAAAAACAAAAATAAAAAACACTTGTGTAAGCTTTATAGAATTGTTATTGAAAGATATTAGTATATTATAATTTTATTTTATATGTGACAGAAATGTAAAAGCATAAATATTTTTCCATTTGATTTCCATTTCAGCCGAAAAGTGACTTCATTTTCCGTTAGGCTAAAACCTACGATTTTTTAGTTACAACTTACAAGTATAAAATTAGAAAGGATATTTACTAATCATTACTTTTTATGTATTTATTAGCTAATGTATTTACTTATCACGAAAATTTAAATTAATATTTAAAAATAAAATTGTTAATTTAGAGATTGTGGATCGAAATTAAATAGATTATTTACAACTAGTACAGAGATTTACATTATTGGTGGTGAACAATGATTTAAGAACTTATAGTAAAAATTTATTAATTAGCAGATTTGTAAGCACAATAATTAAAAAATAATTGAGTGCTTACGAATCTTTTTTTTTTTTATTATTTTTTAATTATTATTTTTTTTTGTTTCATTTTCAATTGAACAATAAAACTGATATACTATATTGGAGAGCACTGTACTTCTAATCAAAATCATGAAACCAAGTATTTTTAGATTTGTTATTGAAAGTACTAAAGATACACTATAAGGCCAAAAGTATCCGGACGCAGAGGTCGGGACGCAGAGGCTCCTGAGGTACGTATTAATATGATGTCGGCCCTCCTCTTTTGCATCGATGACTTGTCTGGGAAGACTTTCACCAGGTATTGATAAGTTGTCGCAGGAACTGACTTCCAGGTGGCGATGTTAGCTGAAGTGAATCCCGCCACGGAATTAGGACGATAAGGTTGAGCATGTATTCTGTGTTTTATTTCGTCCCACAGCTGTTGAATGTGGTTGGGCTCTGTGACGGGCAGTCAAATTGTGGAACTCCCTTCTCGTCAAACCACTGCCGCACAAGCTTCGATGCACAAGCTTCGATGACGGGATAGTTACCCTGCTGGAAGAGAAACGGGCTTTCCCCAAACTGTTGCCAGAGAATTAGGAGGGCAGTGTTGTCGAGCCCAAAACATCCAGTTGAGGTTGCCCATTACAGGAACTAAGGGACCCAGACCGAACACCAAAAAACACCCCCACACCATTACGCTTCCGCCACCGAACTTAACAATACAGTCGGATAAGAAGCTTTCACCGGGTATCCGCCAAACCCGCAAGCGACCATCGAACTGCCATATTGCGAAGCGAGATTCATCACTCATAACGTTTTCCCACTCCTTCACAGTCTACTGGCGGTGATCTCTCCATCATTGCAACCGACTCTTCGCATTGACGGAGGTAGATGTTCGGCTTGTGAGCAGCCCCACGGCCGTAAAACCCAAGTAGTTTAGCTCTCACCAAACAGTTCTACAGCTAGCAACAACGCCAGGCTCATGTTGGAACTCCGTCGTCATCACTACCAACTTCGACCTCAGAATTTGCTTCCCTACTCTCTTCAGGGTTCGACGGCTAGGGTCAATCAGTTTTCTCGGTCTACCAGTTAGTGCAGCTGTCGTTTCACTGCTTTGACGTCTCTATTTTACTGTTATATCACTACAGTTGATTTCGGCACGTGCGGCATTTCCTCAATTTCACGAACCGATTTCCTACAACGGTGGCATTCGAAGTCTCTGAGCTCGCCTGACTTACTCATTTTATCGAGAACTCAGAATTACAACCGGCCATGCTCCCACCAATGCTTTTAAAGCGTCCGAGGACGCATCAAAGCTTCTGCCCTGCCCGATCCATTTCGTCGGAAGGGTGTCCAGATACTTTTGGCCGTTTAATGCATGTATGTAACCTTTTTCTAAAGAGGGGGCATAGAAAACTCTGCTCTGCAAACAAATTAGTTGGTAAAATTCACCATGTTGCTCCCACAGTTGAGCAGCCACTTGTTGTTTAGATAAGAGCTTCTCAACCAGTGTGCTGCGAGAATGCCTTTGATATGACGCAAAAAAAGTCTAACAAGTAAGTGCATCTGTAATCATCACACTTAGACAAAATCCACAAATCTAGACACAATTCTAGATATAAAATATTTTGGACAATCCCAAATTTAAAGTTCATTTCGACTTATTCCAGAAGTCCTATATACAGCAGTGCTTCTCATTCTTTTTTTGTTTCACGGTGCATTTTTAAGTTTGCAAAAATCCTGTGCCTCACCAAAACTTTTTCATAAAATCTCGCAGCACACCTACCTTTTTTATTTCTATAATAGAATCCTTTGAAAAAAACTTTTACTTACAAATGAATAAAGAATGAAAATAACAGTCTTATTTTTAAAAATTTAAACGCATTTGATAAGACATTTAATATTTATAAACCTATTAGTTTATCATCTTATTTGTTAAAATTAAAATGAATGTATTTCATATTTCTGTTTGCCATAGTTACTTGACATCTAGATTTTATTCTAAATTTGAGCATTTGATTAATGTGAAGTTAAATGTTGATTACAGATGTACACTTTGAATTTTCTCGCGGGAGGTGATCTAAAGCTTGTTTTACTGCAAATTTTTATTGTTTTTACAATAGAAAAAAAAATAGAAAAATAAACACACTGCAAGATAATTTATTCCCAATCGCGCAGCGATTGAATTATTTTTGCATGTTACACATGTCCAAGGTTTAATTACTTTTGTCTGACAGTATTGTATTACAAAGGGATAAAAGAAGATAAAAGCGCATAACAAATAAAATCACTTAGTAGCTATTGGAATATTTGACACACGGAATTAAAGACAGTCTGTTTCAGAGTTATTATAATTCTTGATTTGGTTTCATGCAATGTCTGCAGTTCAATGATATGAAAGAAAAAACATGCACAAGAAATAAGTAACATAAAAACGGTCCTTCAAATAAAAAACATTAAAAAATAAATAAAAAAGGGCAATTAGTTAATCCCACTAATCAACAGCTAGCTTATGAAGGATTATACGCACATTAAAATTAACATTATGTATATGTCTTTCGAATAGTTAATCCCTCATAAGCTAGCTTTGGACTATCAGGAATTACTCATTGCCCTTTTTTATTTTTTATTTATTTTTAAAGTAGTTGACCCGTGCGAATAATTCGCACCAAAAAACCACTTTTGAGAAATAATAAACAAATCCAACAGCTGTCGTGCATGTTAGTTAATAGATGGCGCCTTCTCCATTTTTATAAAAAGGTTGACCCGTGCGAATAATTCGCATGGTATCTTGATCAGTCGCCGAATGGTAATGTGGAAATAAATAAATGAACAGATTGTCAATAGATGGCACCTTCTACATTTTTATAAAAAGCTTTATAAAATAAAGTTTCTTAACGAAAACAATAATTTAAACAGCGGTCATTAACGGTGAACGTAATCTTCAAAATATCTCAATAATTGATTTTGATGAAGTATTAAGTGAGATAAAAAAAAAAATTAGAAATAATATATAAGAAGTTATTATGTTGACAAATTGTTATGTTTTTTATTGTAATAAGTCGTTTATTTTTATTAAAACATAAATCTTTGTTTCTTTTTTATCTGTTCTTATTAAATAAACGATGAAATATTTTTTTAAAGTGCATTTTTATTCCAAAAAGGATGTATTAGAAGTTATGACGCTACAGCATTATTTGAAATTTTGTTTCGTTTTCGAAAAATAAGTCGCTTCTGTTAAAGCGTGTCTACATTTTTATAAACAGGTTTTTAAAATAAAGTTTTTTAACGAAAACATTAATTTCAAACAATATGTTTATTTTTCGTCATTAGCGGGGAACGTACTCTTCAAAATGATGTCTCATTTGATGAAGTCTTAAGGGAAATATGCCGTTCCGATACAAAAACACCTTTGAGAAATAATATATAAGGATGTTTTTTGTTTGAAGGACCGTTCTTATGTTACCTATCTCTTGTTCATATTTTCTCTTTGATATCCACTGAATTACAGACACTGGATGAATCCAAATGAACAAGGGTAATAACCCTGAAGCAGACTGTCTTGGATTTCAGATGTATCAGATATTCCAAAGGCAATTCAATGATGTCATTTGTTGTGTTTTTTATCCCCTTTTTATTCTTTTGTAAATTCTTGTGCGCACGTTAAAATTAACAATATAGTATTATATGCTGTATATATTTTACCTATGATATCTTACAACCAAATCTACTTGAGACCAGGTGGTCGAAACATAACGCGATCGTATTTCATGTACATTCCGCTTCGTTGTAACATAAAGTATTATTTCACTTTTGATATCATCTTAATAACAGTTCAGATTATTTTTAATTGCTTAAAATAGAATGTTAAATTCATATGTAAATCACAGCTGGATTTCAAAAAACTCAAATATAATAATAAAAGCAACACAAGAAATTGGGTGTCCCATGAGATTTTAGGAAATGGAGAAGCGTTATCAAGCGAAAGTGTATCAATTTACAGAAGTTTCTGATATGTGATGGTGATCAGAAAAATTTTAAACTTTTCACTCTTTTTTAATATTTTGAAAATAAACTCATTAACAAAAAAAACGACGCACCTAGAAGGAGTTGTCCGATGGAGACAAAAATTGGTGGAGAGGAAGATTATGTGCAGAATGGAAAATGACAAAAATTTCAGACAAATTGAATGATTTATTTGAGTTATAGAGTTATAAAGTAACGAACCCATAAGGTGTTGACCCACCTCTACCCTGAGGTGCTGCCACACGACGCGGCAAGCTGCCACATGACACGGCATATTGATAAAGCTCCCTAATGGTCCCCAGCGGTATGTCTTGCCAAATTTGCTCCAATTGTCGGGCTAGATCATCCACATTCCCTGGTGGATGCAGTCGCCTTCCCATCATATCCCAGACATGCTCGATTGGAGATCTGTGGAACTGGCTGGCCAAGGAAGTGTTTCACAAGCTGCAAGACAGGTCATAGCAACACGTGCCGTATGTGGTCTGGCATTATCTTGCTGAAAAATAAGGCCAGAGTACTCCAAAAGGAAGGGTAACAAAACAGGTCTCAGAATGTCGTTGACGTACCGCTGTGCTGTAAGTGTGCCGCTAATGACGACCAAAGGGGTCCGGCTATCAAGGTAAATGACACCCCAGACCATAACTCCTGGTTGAGGGCCTATGTGGCGTGCAATAGTGAAAGCAGGATCGGCACGCAGCTCTGGGCGTCTCCTGACACGTCTGCGACGATCGTCAGGACACAGTTGGAAGCGGGATTTGTCGCTAAACACTATACGTCCCCAGTCAGCATCATTCCAACCGGATCGAGCCAAGCACCACTGTAATCTGGCCCGACGGTGTGCAGACGTGAGTGGCAGGTGGCGTAGCGGTCGGTACGAGCGTAGATGTCGCTCTCTCAGCCGTCTGTGAATGGTCATGGTGCACACTCGTGTGCGGGTCGCACGTCTAATGGTTGATAACGATGATTCAGGCGCTGTGACAACTGATCTGACAATCACTCTATCCTCTCGCTCTGCTGTGGCCCTAGTTCGACCGCTACCTTCATGACGCTGAAATCTGCCATTGTCCACCTATTCCTGTGGAATCTTCTAATCGCAGCATCACTTTGACCCATATGACGAGCGATTCTCCGATTTGCCCAACCTGCCTCTTTCAATCCAATGATACGACCTCTTTCAAACTCTGACAGTTGCACGTCATGAGCTCGAATCCTGCGGCGAGGCATTTTTTCAGTCGTTGAAAGATATCCTAACTCGTAATGCAACAGAAATTTTGACCATCAGTTTGAGAATCGCTTCTTATATATACCTACTGAGTACGCAGTTCCAATGCACTGTAGCTCTCGCTTTTTCATTCATTGGACACCAAAGTTTAATCATTTGCATGGGCGGTCCCAATGTCTTTCATACGAAATTTCATTACAATCGGACAACTCCTTCCGGGTGCGTCGTTTTTTTTTTTGGTAATGAGTGTATATTTCGTTGAACATTATGCTTTTTATTATGTTACAGTATTCTAATAATTCAAATAATAAGCTTATTATAATTTTGAGATTATAATAACTGATAAAAAGCGAATTGCAGATGCAGTTAGGGAGATTCGCTTTAGCTACAATTCGTAGGTAAATTTTTTATCCAATCTGATTTCTTTGTGCGGCTTTATATAAAAAAAAGTTGATGGATAGATCTTTTGGGATCAATTTTAATATTATTTACTATTCTACTAATGTTTACTTATTATTAATTTTATCACAAATTATTTCCTGATTATGGAGAAGTTGCAATGATCTTTAAAAGTTTAATGTTTCAATGATCTTTATTAAAAACGATCATAGATAATATATGATTATATATAAGATTATAGATATGATTATAGATTATATATAACATATTAATTGTTTTGTAAATTTGTAAGAATGTCGGTGAAATCGTTTGATGATCTGTTGATCGTATTGAAATCATCAATAACTGGCACAGATACGAATATTAGAACTTGTATTTCTCTGAGACACAAATATTGGGTTGGCGAATAAGTTCGTTCGGTTTTATTTAACAGTTTTATTTAATTAAAAAAATTATATTAACAATAGAATAATCAATTATGAGGTGGGAGGAGGTCGTAAGCAGTAACGGAGAATATATAATTGATTAATCTATTGTTATTATATTTTTTTTAATTAAATAAAACTGTTAGATACAACCGAACGAACTTATTCGCGAAACCAATAACTTGCATGCCTGGTCGCTCACCGTGTGAACATCTCCATTGGATCAATGCTTCTCATTGGTTTCTGCGAGTCGCTTATGTATTCTTGGTCGTCGGCAATCAACAGGTTGCAGCGACCACGTGTGTAAGCGCTTATATATTTCAATGCTCCTCGTGGTGGAAGACGACTGGTCAACATGGCGTAACAGGCTGTTGTAGTATATTTTCAAGATTGCTTTTATTATTATGAAGGATTTTTTTTCAATTCAACAAAATAAAACTTTTTATTATTATATGCTTTTATAAACACATATCTTAACTACTACTTCACGTAGGCTTCACATCGGCAATATTTCGTTTTATTTTTCAAAAACTTTGTCTAGCCCTAATCCAGCCTTTTCTAAACTCTAAAAACGAATAGAAATACAAGTCAAGAATTTAAAATAACACTTATGTTAACAATGAAGAACGTGAAACTATCACGTTCATAAAAGCTGAATTAACAATACAAAATTAAACAATCAAATTATGAGATTTTTTTCTTATAATTTAAAAATAATAAATCTCTTCTTAATTTCTCAAAAAATAATAAATCTTTGAATCATTTTCTTGCCAAATATCTTTTTAATTTGTCACTTTTAAAGTCTCCATATCTTGAAATAGTCTATATTTAATCTGTATATCATTTTTTTCAAAATCTCTTCTCGTTACTTTCTTTATGATCTTAAGTTTATCAATTCTCCCTTTCTTTCTTCTATCTTTGAAAGCTCGAAGATAAATGTTCCTGTACTTTACGCTTCACATATTTACCTATCCTCTTCATTAATTAAAGGGAGTAATGCTTTTATTTGTCAAAATTAAAAATGACTAAGAAGCACAAATATAAGCCGTTACACCTGATGATAAATTCAAACATTAATTTAATCATACTTTAATTTTACAACTATGGTTTCAGTTACAATGAGTAACCATTTCAACCAATGTTACAAGTGAGTGCGTTATACTACATAGGGGTTTCCTTGCGGAGACCCCGTGGAAATATTTAAATGAGGTGACATCCGGAACCACAACGTCATCATCGGATCCATCAGGAAACACATCTTTGTTTACATTTGGACTGGACTCTGATCACAGCAGCCAACCAACACCTTCCTGGTAGATCCAATGATGGCGTTGTGGTTCCGGACGTCACCTCATTTAAACATTTCCACGGGGTCTCCGCAAGGAAACCCCTATATAATGCACCTCACTCACTTGTAACGCATTGCTTGAAAATGGTTACTCATTGTAACTGAAACCATAGTTGTAAAATTGAAGTATGAATAAATTAAGGTTTGAATATGTCATCAAGTGTACCGGCTTATTTTTGTGCTTCTTAACCAACAGCAGTACAGATAAAAGACTGATTGTTCTATAAAAAGACAAAGATTGAAAATATAAAGTATAGCTTGATACATAAGTTAAAGCAAAACATATGCAGAACAAGGCTTCATAAGAAACCATCATTCCTTATTGCAACAAGACCTGCTGTAGAGATATTAAATTATAATAAAATAATTTAATGAGTATTAGTTATTTTACAAATTGCGAGAGCTTGAAAAGAAATTTTTTTTTTCCTCATGGAGAGAAGATTCAAATTTCAATTTATATATGCAAATAAGAATCGTAACGTTGCGAGAAGGTATGAGATATAAGGAGCCTCACAGCCTCATTCTGGCACCTAAAAAACTATGAGCAACTAGAATCTATGAGGAACTAAAAACTATGAGCCACGTGAAATTATGAGGAACTAGAAACTATGAGAAACTAAAAACTATGAACCAAGAGAAATTATTTAGAACTAAGAACTACAAGCTAGACCGAACTATTAGAGGGACTCTTTAACTAAAAGAAACTCAAACTACTAGAAACGAAGGATTATGATTGCGGATCTTGAATTATGAGATTAACCATCGGCTGGAATTATTCCTAACCAAAACTACTACGTGCCAAGAATTTTCGGAAGTTGAACGAAGAGGAATTCGACATCCATTTGGAAAGAATTTTCCGAAATAATAGTTTCACAAGAAGTGAAAAGCGATGACGCCATTCAAAGTCATAGCGCCGTCAAAAGTCAGAGCGTTGTCTCCATAAGCAGACGGCAAGTCCCAGTGCATTGTGGGAGTATCTGGAGTGGAGAAGTAAACAGCTGACGAAGTTGGACGCGCCATATTTGAAGAGAGCCGGCAGAAGTAATGCTCCGGATACAGTGGGTTTCCGAATCAATGGATAGACTAGGAAGAATTCCTACCGAACCATTTCAACTAGTAAGGATTCAGCAGGGTGAAAAGCCGTATGAAATCAGCGAACTGTAAGTAATAATTTATTATTCCATTTTGGAGGGAATACGTGTTAGCTGTGACGAGCAAGAATTATTACAGAAGAGTGACAGTGATAAAGCTGAATCGGTGGAAAAGAACTTTATTGAATAGGATGAAGTTAAAAGTATTTTTCACACAGGTGTTAAATTTAAAAGCGATCAAATATATTGAGTGGAAATAATTCACACAGGTGAAAATAGATAAGCCATTACTTTTTGTAAATGACAATTCACACAGGTGAATATGCTAGAAGCCATTCCAATATATGCATTAAGAATTCACACAGGTGAATGATAGAAAAGCCAGTAGAATTTATTTCGAATAGAAATAGTACGGAATTGAACTCTCGCGTTTATTGAAACTGTGTGATTAAATAATTACGTATTATTTTAATTGAGAACGAGAGATTCAACATTTATTATTATAGGTTGGAAATATGCTACAGTTAATATTATTATTAAAGAGAAATTAATTGAGCAGAGTTTCACAGAGTTTGTGAACAGTGCTCATTTTGTTTATGTGATATCGAGGAGATATCTGAGCGGATGATAAGTAATATAACTATTAATAAATTATTCATTTAAGGATTAGGAACTGTGTAATGAACTTTGAAGACAACGGCTTTAGTAGGATTGAAGTCGGATATACTATATAAAAGTTTTTTCAATTTTAAATGTCCACTCTAATAAATCTTTTTAAGATTTTAGTTTGCCTATTGTTGACTATTCTCTACACTCTGTTAAACCAACTATGCGTTCTGCACAATTTTGCAGCACCTCCAGACTGCTTTCCACTGATAGGAACTCAATGATGCAACCATCTAGAATTCGGTCACCAACATCGTAGCTAGATCAAAAATGAGTAGCCTAAAGTTCAATTGAGTCATGATTCAGGCAAATAACTCTGCTAAATGAATGACTCATTTATTGTCATGTACAGTGAAGTTCGGAATGAAACCGACTTTCTAAATTAACTAAAGTGGAGAAGATGAGATGATGGTTTTAATAATGCAGAAAAGAATATAACGTATATTTCGTTATTTCCTTATGCTTTTGTGGGTTTTGATGCTTCATTTTGAAGTAAGCAACATTTTCATTACTGTATATAATTTGGTGTAATAGGTTTTCGGTGTTCCAAAAGAATGTAAGTTTTTTATCTTTATTTCTGCACATGAATATACATTAAAACTTAAACAAAATGCTATTAAGACAATACTTTAGAGAAGTACTGGATGACAATCAACCATAAAGTATAAATTATAGTGAGCTCGCTTAAAGTCGAGAAACAAAGGAAGCTATTAAAAACAAAAGGTGTTTTAATTGAACGTATTCTGACAAATTGATCAACATATTGAAGTAGTATCCTATCATAATGAAAGTTTTTATCATAGTGTTGAGAGAAATCAATTATATTACCCAAAAATTAATTATAATATCAATTCTGTAAGAAAGGAACTTTTTTACAGAAGATTTAAATCTTTAAATATTATAGTATAAGCTTAGTAAAGGTATTTTTCGCTGGTAATATACGGAGTGGAAGCATATCTTATGTTATCCTGTGTTAGATTTTGTAAAGTGTTCAGTAACAAGCAGAATGTCTCGCATTTCCCAATGACTGTAGATGACATCTCACTGTGTGCTTGAAAATAGACCAAGCTGGTTCGTGAAAGCAGGGCTTTAAAAGTTTCAAAGACATTCCTTAAAAAAGAAAAGCTTGTACGGATAGACTTTATCCTTCTGGAATGTCCAGAAAATGTATCCAATCAATGGCAGAAGTCTTAAGGGATCCCGTCTTGCAAATCTTATGGCAGTGATGATATTAGGTGATGCACACAGAAGATACTACATTTACTAGCTAGGACAGAAGTGTCTGAGTTGTATCGCACAGACCTCTTTACCAAAGATTTCTCGGAGTGAACGAATAAACTAAGTTATACAGTGCTGCCAACTCAAAAACATTGCTGAATCAATGTGGCTAAAATGATTTTTGGAACAGTATTCCAACGTTTTGGTTATTCTCGAAATTCATATAATTCTTAATACTGTCATTATTAACAGGAACTGAAGTCGAAGCAGCCAGTATATTCCCAACAAATGTCTGACAGTCATGATATGGGCAACATAATGACCCTTTTTTAATACATTGTTAAAAATAACCTTGTTATTCATGAGAAATGAAACTTTTCTCATTTTTCTGTCTGATCAAGAAGCACTAAGATCGATTATAAAAAAAAATAAAACCGCTAGAAACTAAATTTATGAGTTTGCCATAATATCTGCAGCTTAAATTTCCGACATAGGACTTTGCTGCTCACTACTGCGCCGTCTTCTCGTGTATGTCATTTCAAGTACGGATAATTATTCCAAATTGCGCTTCACTTGGAAAGTTGATCTTCTTTTGAAACCCTAAAGAAATTGCAGAACATCAATGGTCTGGTCTTTCGAGAGACGATGTGATCCTCCTTCAAGCAAATGCCCGACAACAAGTTGAGTGGAACACATAGAACTTGCTCACAGATTACTTGGATTGAATCTGTTTTCTTTTTATTTTTGACAAAATATAGGCATGCTTCAAAATGAACATTTATTTAAAAATGATAATCTTCAGCTTAGCAAAAATAAAAAAAACAAAAACAAAACGTGTTATAAAAGTTTCTAGTAAAAATGTTGAAAACGGGACACAAAAACCAAACAAGTGGCACTGTATCAAAACTAAAAAATTACGGAACTACAGGGCGTATCAGTTGAACCAGACTTTTGCCTGGGAGCCATTTTCGAGAACAGTGTATACGTTTTGACACAAAGTACAATATCCGAACACAAGGCGGGCACCGGAATGCATCACTAATATACAACTGTGGGCATTCAAGTGATGTCAGTACGACCATATCATGATATTGAATGCCGTGAGGTAATTCATGACAGGCAAAGAAAGTGTGAGTTCCGGTTGACATAAAAATAACCTGTGTCTGTATTTAACTGTATTTATGAGTCTAAGGCACCATCTTTGCAGCAAGACTTTTATTTGATGAAAATATCGTTTTTTTTCCGCAACTTGAAAAAATGACTGCAGTCAAGAAGAAATTTGAAGTCACCGTTGCAACAAAACATGCTGCGAAAAGATCACACATCACAATCACTCCAAAGAGAACCAACACATCGTCCCCGAATTGCTGGTGAAAAGTTCGAATATTGACCAGATCATTTGATTTATTTATACTGCATGCAAAATTGATAGGGTCTAACTGATACACCCTGTATTTTATATTGAAGTTTCACTGAGGTTTTTGAGACAGAAAAAACATATAAAGTATTGATATTCAAAATACAGAAATATATGTTGTATATTTGAATTAACTTTTCAGTTTGTTTTTTTTTTTATTTTTTTTATTTTTTTTTTTTTATTTTAATGTTAGCAGTCCTCTTAGGTATACTTATATAGTAATGTATACATGTGGTATAGGTGCTGATATTTTGATATAAAAAATAAATAAATAAATAAATAAAAAGGTTACTTAATCACTATTATACATTTAGAATAATTTTTTCCTGAATTACATCCGAAATTATTTTTTTTTAATTTGGTTTATTTTATCGTATTTGTAATTATCCCATTTTAATTGTGAAAAAAGCTTATACTTGATTAAGTTAATTGATCTAAGGCCAAAATTATTTTTTGGTCCATCTAATTTGAAAACATTTAGCCATTTACTTCTAGTATTTATAATATTTTCATAATTAAATTTTGCATTTCTAATTTCGAAAAAATTTCTTAATATTACCCTGTAAATAAATTTCTCTTTGATAATTAATATTTTATATTTAATTCTAATTTCTTGCTTTTCTGTTTGTGACTTAGTATTAAAATTGTTAAAAATATTATTTAGTATTTTGTTTAAAATCTTATTTACACTATTAATTTGAGACTTATTTAAAAAGATCCAGCAATCCAAAGCGTAATTCAAAACAGAGTCAACAAGAGACTTGTAAATTAATAATTTACAGGGAAATAAATTTCTTATATGGGTAAATAAATAAGTGTAGGAGTGTAATTTATTAATAATTGAATTATAATGGGTATCCCATATAAATTTATTATTTATTTGAAGACCAAGATATTTTTGTTCATAAACACAGTCAATTTTGTCACAATTACATTTTATACTATTTTGAGAAATTAAATTTAAGCAATTAAAATTGTGTAAAGTAAAATAAGAATCATTTAACATAATTTTATTTTTATTTTTGATGAGCATCACTTTTGTTTTTTTGTGGTTAATAACCATTTTATTATTTTTAGCCCAAGTGGTGATATTATTTAAATCCTCTTGAAGAAAACTTAAAGCAGTGAAGTGATTTTTATCGCAGGATAAAAGAGCGACATCATCTGCATAGATGAAAATTTTAGAATTTTTAATGGAATCACTTATAGAGTTAACATATAATGTAAATAATAATGGGCCCAAGTTCGAACCCTGAGGGACTCCAATTTTAACATTATATAGATTGCTTATGTTATTATTTAATTTAATTCCAAATTTTCTATTTTTTAAATAATTTTGTAACAATTTATGAATTGGTCCTCTAATACACATCGAATCTAATTTTTTAATAGGAGATGATGATTTACGTTGTCGAAAGCCTTTTTGAAATCAATATATGCAATATAATTTACTTTACCATTGTTTAAATTTTCATTGATTTGTATAGTAAATTTTTCTAATAGATTGGTCGCACTATTATTTTTTTGATAAGCAAATTGATTTTTGTTTAAAATATTCATTTTATTAATATAATTATATATTGTATTTGTTAAATAAGTCTCAATAATTTTTGAGATGTTTGAAAGTAAAGAAATTGGACGATAATTTTCAAAGTTGTCATGGATTCCACCTTTATAAATAGGGATAACATATGCAATTTTCCACAAATTTGGGAAAATCCCAGTGGTATAGATGTTTTAAAAAATTTCAATAGTTTGTATAGAAAAAATATCTTTAAACTTTTTTATGTCAGATATAGTGACGTGATCACACCCTGTAGAAAAATTATTTTTCAGTTTATCAATAATATGCTTCATGTCATCGGAATTTGGATTTAATAAAACCATAGAATTTAGAACTTCCTTTTCATTGTATTTACAGTGATTTAGAGAATATGCCTGATTCTTGTCTTTATTTTTCTGCGTGAAAATTTTTTAAAAATTTTGGTAAATTATGTTGACATCGAAATTATGTAAAAGTTTATTTATTTCCAAATTTTCCGATTTATTTTGCTTATAGTTAATTTCTCTATTTATACTTTTCCATACATTAGCGTTTGAATTTTGATTACTTTTTACGATTTTTTGATAATAATCTTTTTTAGCTTTATTTATGTAGTTTTTTAACCAGTTTATCTTTTTTTTATAATTTAATTCATATTTTTTATTAGTTTTATTATTTTTATATCTTTGGAATAATAAGTTTTTTCCTCAATATGTTTCAGTATATCATAATTCAACAAAGTATTTATTTAAATTTTGATCAATTGGCTTTCTTTTGCTGTTTTTATTATTTATTTTATCTTGTTATTCACGTCTGTTTTTCTGACAATTATAAGGCTTCTGTTGAGCATGTTTTATTATTTTCATTAATTTATTCAAGTGTTTATTTGGATCCAAGTAATAATTATTTTTTATTTCATTTATTAATGTATATATATTATTATTAAAATAATCATCATTAATTATTTTTATTTTATTTTTATTTTTTATATTCTTTTTATTTCTACAGTATTCTAAACCATTCTTTTTAATTTCAACAATAATGCCATAATGATCAGAAATATCCCATTTTATGATATTAGCATAGATATCGCAGTTTTTCATATTGGAGAAGCAGTGATCAAAAATATTAACGACGTTAATACAGAAAATGTAAAGTTTATATAAACAATACATAAAAAAATAATATTCTCATAAAAAAACATTACTTAAACACAAAAATGAAAAGAAATATTATGAGAAACAGAAAAACTTAAAAAGATGCTAAATCTAAATGAAATTATATACTCAAGAGCATATTTTGATTTTTTTAATAACTACTTGTTGTGTTGATTAAAATGTAAGTGAAACAAGAAATCTTAAAAAGAAATCATGAACGTCCAGAAAAGAAAATATAAAAAAGAGCATTATCTAATTATTATTTTTATTCTAAATTATTGGAAATTGTAATTCTGTGTCACTTACTATATTTACAATAATTTATCGTTTATCGAATAATTAAATAAAGAACCTTTTTAGAACTAATGAAACATTGCATAGACTCACTCGGTGTAAATTCATAATTATTGATGATGATGCTAATTTAACTACTGTCATACCATTCTTACTAATTAATTCTATAAATTAACATTTTTGGCTAAGATCCTTTTTGGATAAAATATAAGATATATGCTATATTTTAAAATATCATAATAATAAAATACTAATACACAGAAATACTAACACTATATATTAATGTAGTACATAGAAAGTAGAAACAAAAAAATAATGTCTGATAACAATCTAATATTGATCCAATTAAAAGGCTTAATATTTCTGTAGGTAATTTTTGGGAAATCTAATTTCCAAAATTAAACATGTATCGACTGAAAAAAAAATCATACTGCAACGAAGAAATTATATATTTTATGATACCTAATTTAATTTTATATTTTGACTTTTCGAAATGATGTCCCTTTGCCTTTTTCCAACAGTTAGCAATCAAAATAATGATGAAATATGTTGCATAAAATTCAAATTACGATCAACGATAGAATTGTTCATAGTCTTTTCCTAACAGTATGATAAACAGTCGTCTCCAAAGATATGCTCAGTGTATTCTTGATTTTAATCCTTATAAATTCATTTCACTTGTTTATTCCTTCAGTCTGCTCCTCCATTAACAAAAGACTTCCTTTAACGCTATACCTTGCTTTGTTTTATTTCTTATTTGAGTTATTCCTCGAGCCTAATGAAATGTAAAATTAGAACGGAATTCTTGAGGTGCTCGTAATTCTTTACCGTTTTGCTTTCTTTATTGTGCAGTTCAAAAAAAAATCTTTACAATCTCCATTTCCATCTTATAACTTATTTAACTTCTTTCTATTTCAATATTCAAATTTTAATTCATATTATAGCGCTTTTGAAATTGTTCCAACATCTGCTTTAAAATTTAGTTTTTAGTAAGTTTATGCAATAAAATTCCAAAATATCACTATATGTTTATAGGAATCTGAGAAACTGATGATATCGATTAGTAATGTCTTACACATGATATTACAAAATGTTATTTATGTAAGATTTATATATTGTTGCTTTCCGCAGGTTTTTCATTATTTAATCATTTTTATTTTTTTTTAGTATTTAGTCATTCGTCTCAGCAGTAAATATCACTAACCTCTCTACTGATCAGCTGAATTTGTATTTTTATGATTTTATTCGAATAATTATTTAATTATATTAATTGAATTATTTTAATTGAATAATTTCAATTAAAAAAAAGCGTTAATAGTTATATAGTTTTACAAATATGGAGTTACTCATTATTTAAATTGTAAATAAATAGAACCGAAATCACTATAAGTTTAACTTAGAATTCAGATAGTAAAGTCACAGCATCTAATAGTCGTAAATTGAAAGTATAATATTTTCAAATGTATTGTATTATAGAATTATAGCCTCTTTTTTGAACGATTGCTTCTTTTTTATAGGATACTATATTTTATGCATTGTTAATACAAACTTTATATTTTCTGTATAAACCTAAAAGCTTATTAAATAAAAAAAAAAACCTAATGATAATAATTTTAACGTGCCTTACCTAACATTAATTACACTGCCAACTAATTACGCACTTTTTGTTTAAA
>JAFIDM010031649.1:381153-399020 GCA_023159025.1 Thereuonema tuberculata | reverse complement strand
CGTTTTCCCAACTCGCGCTTTGAATTTCCCACGTAAAGGCATTTATTTTCTGCTCCTGTTTTAGGGGCACACCTAATTCCGTAAATAGTACCTTGTAAAAAAGAAAAAAAAAATTAATTTTTTAAAGTTATTTTTAATTTTTAACTTTTTAATTTACACTTGATAAAGGAAACTGGTAGAAAGGAGTTTCCGAATACGTACGTGAATAGTTTGAATATAATTTATTATTGTTTTTTAAGCAAAAAGTGCGTAATTAGTTGGCAGTGTAATTAAAAAAAAACCTATTTGTAAGGTACCTTTAGATAATATGGCCACCTTAATTTGAATATTTTTATTTTCATGATTATGGTATTCACTAAAAAAAATAAAAGTATAGACAAGAACTTTGGCTATTTAGGCGTTCGTAAAAAAAAATTCAAATTTCTTTTTAAAACTCAAAGGTTCTGTTTTTTAATCTTTGAAAAAGCTTGCACTGTGCAAGTAATATGCCCTTGTGAAGGTAATATGATCAAATTCAAAAATATCCTTTTATTTTAGGAAAAAATGTTTTTGTTAATGATTAATAATTTTGAGTTGAAAGTAAATGTGTCTTGACTTTATTAAAATTTTCACACAGATAATTATTAACTTTCCAGGGGCCTGCAACAAAAATTATTTCAAAGTGACAATTTAGATCATGTGTGTATCCAGAGTTAGAAAAAAAATTCAATAAATGATCAAAGCTTATAGAATATAAAAAATATCAATCATGGATATGTGGATAGCAAATAAATACAGATTTATCGTCTTTTGTGAGTCCAATACATTCCTCGTTTTGGTAATATGGCGTACTGCGGCCATTTTACCTGATTACAGCCCGTCTCGAAAAATCTCTGAATTATCAGTTTAATTAAAGAAGCATTGGGTGTCTGGAACGAGCTTAGAATAACTATAGCAAGTGATAAACAAACAATAATCATCAATTGCATGCAGGGAAATAAAAGACAACAACAACAATAATTTTATAATATATTATAATAGATTCTCGATTCGTTGTCAAAACTCAAATGACGGTGTGCCCTGGGCTCTGTGATTGCATCATCCTGCAAACTGTGGTAGTCGTGTACTCTTTCTACTTCATAGTTTGATATTCTACCGTTATGTTCTAGATATCTTTTCAATTAACGTCAGGTTGGCAATGTGGCCATATTTCCAGCATTGGCCATATTTGCATCAACTGCCTTAAATAATTTGGATAAAGGAGATAAACTATATTTTTTATGTTTTTTCTAAAAAAGTAATACTTTATGTTTTTTAATCAGGAGTCTTCACTTGTTTAAACTAAGAATATCTTCCCTTTTTATATTAATTCATTTTAGGAATTTAATATAGACTTGTGCAGGCCTATATTAAATTTCTGAAATTAAATATACAGGATGTAAATATATTCCCTTTTCAACCTCATACGGTATCTGAGGAGGGAGAATAATTGATGATCACTTTACGATTAAGAACCCATCAAAAACACTTGGTTAACGAAAGTTAGTTCTGTTAGTTATTTTTTTACAATTGCAATGCTGTACCTCGTATTGGGTACATGAGTACAGCAGCTGATCAATGTGATAACCTCCAACATCATTCCACGCATTGCACCTGCGGATCTTGTTTATCCGTTCAACAATTCCTCGCAGTGTGTGGATCCAGCATGTCACAACCGCAATCCTTCCATTAGATCTACGGCAGACTTGACAGGTGTCTCGTAAACGAGCTCTGCATATGCCACCACAGAAAGACGTTAACAGGAGTCAATTCCGGAGAACTTAAAGGTCACGGTATTGGCCCTCCTCTTCCACTCCACCTCCTCCCATAGTCCGACACACCCATGATCTCTTACATACACAACGTGTATGTAGGGTGTCCCATGAGGAAAGATCACGTTCTGGAATTTTATAGTAACAGTCAGTCTAGCAAGAAAAAAATTATATGAACAAATATCGTATTCTGAACTGTTTCCAAGATAGAAATATTTAGATGTACAGGTGTAAAATTGATGATAAGAAATATTCGTAATATTGTTCTGGAAATAACAAATTTCTTACCATTATATTAAACTTTCAAAAAGTTCCATCGACAGCTTCCAATCATGCCGATTTACGTGTTTCAGACAAAGGAGCATTATTAGAAAAGAAGGATAATATTGCGCGACAAATTCAAATTAATGTGCATTAAAATACAGTAGTTCTCTTTGGAAAACCGTTGCAATTAGGATACATCGTCATAGAAATTTTTTCTTGGAAATGGCTGAAACTATGATACACCAGAACATTGACATTTGCACCTGGAACACCTTTTATATATTCTGATCTACGTATCCCACATTTAGCTTAAGATTAAAAATACATTCATTCAAACGTTTTTTTACTTCATTATGTTTGTCAAGGATATTTAAAAATAAATATTTCCTGATGATTATTTAGGCTTCTGAAAGGAAGCCTTATAATCCAGGTTTGTCCGTCTGTTTGTGGACAAGTATCCCACAATGCAAATCACAACAATCGCAACAATTGCGTTTTCAGAAGCAGTTGCGATGCACTGCCATTGGTTTCCTAATTCCTATCCCTATCTTATTTATTATAGAAATATAATACCTACATTTTGAGTTTAGGTATTTTTTATGATATTATTTTCACTTTTGATTTTCAAACAATATTTTCAAATAAACTTATAATCTAAAACTGTCCAAAAAGTTTTGTCATTTCAGAATGATCTGAAAAAGTGTCATTAATTACAAAGAAAAACAAAAGAAACCCGAAAAAATGAAAAAAAAAGGTTTAAAGGATAATAAAATAAAAAAAGTTGTTACAATAAAGCTACTATGTGAGAGAAAAGTAATGAAGGTTCAAGAATTTAAATCGCGTTTACAGTATTCCTGTACAATAAATAATATTCATGTTTTTATTCATTTTCTAATATTATTTAATTCTAAGTTTCACATTTCAAGTATTGTCTTTGCCTCTATCTCATGTTCTACTTATTGTCTCCTTCTACTTCTCTCTTCTATTAGAAATTTCTTATGTCATCTCAAAGTCACACACATTTCGTTCCTATTTCAGATCTCAAAAAGAAAATCTAAGAACATAAATCAACAGAAAGAAATAAAACCCTCATCAGGTAAAACATCTCTACCTGAAAAAGACAAGGCAGAGTCTTTAACATTAAATCTCACTGGATTCGACAGAATATTTTCCACAAATTCTAGCAAATTACTAAAGTTTCTGTGGAGCTTAGTGATAATTACTATGGCGTCAGTTACCATTTACCAAGTCTATTGTTTGATAAAAGATTATGCTGATGGAATGCCAACTACGACAACATCGATGGGATCTGATATTAATATTACACTGCCTGTAATAACTGTATGTCCGATTACACCAGTGAAGCACATTGTATTTTCCAAGTACATTAATGCAACCAACATTACCTTAAAAGATCAGCAAAATTCAGAAAACAAAGATCCTTGGGAAAAGTATAATGTGCACTTCGAAACTCCAGTAAGTATATTTCATGATTTCTATTGGAATTTTAAACTCAATGAAGAGTAACAGAAAATTTATTCATTTGAATCCAGTTTAAAATTTAAGCAGTAAAAAAATGATTGAAATTAAAATGTTACTAAAAGCTTAAATTTCATAAATCATTTATAGTCCAGCAAATAGAGACCAAAAAAGGGGGGCTACCATACAAAAGGTCCTGTAGTTCTAATTTTTTGATGTGTTGTCTAGGATGGTTAGTAAGTGTTTAAAATGCAAAATGCACAATTCCTTCACCGCCGCGCCCGCCGCCATCTTAAAAACAAAACAAAAAAAATTGGTACTTTCTTTAGATTTTTGCTTATAACGTCTGTTTGGTGCATTTTAATTACAAAAGAGTTCCACGCAATGTTGTAGAGACTACAATTTCCTACAATATGGTTTTTAAATTTTGTTTATAGGACTGATAGTTCCGGAGATATGTTTGTTTTGAAGAAATAAATAAAAAACGCACTTTAATATTAAAATTAAAAACCTCCTACATTTCTCGGATATTTCGAAGGATTAATCATCCTTCTTCTTCAGCTTTTTAAGCCTTTTCACATTTATGGGACGAGAGAACATAAAATTGATTTTTCTTCAAAGATATTTTTTTGGACAAAAAGAAGATCAAATTTTCTGCAATTTATAGACAACAATTCGGACATTATTTGCAGTAATTGGACAAATATCACTGATTCGGACATTATTTAAAAAAAAATGCTTCACGTTTTTATTTGTTAATTTGGAATTTCTAAATACTTTTGTTTGTGCAATTTATTTCAGGAAGGAGAGAGAGATGTTCTCTCGTCCCATAAATGTGAAAAGGCTTAAAAAGCTGAAAAAGAAGGATGATTAATCCTTCGAAATATCCGAGAAATGTAGGAGGTTTTTAATTTTAATATTAAAGTGTTGTTTTTAAATATTAGTTGAAGATTTTATTTGGTTTTTAAAAAACGCACTTTCTGGAAACTTGTCAAACTTCTAACTTTAGGACGCTGTAATTCAGTTATGACCTATTCTAGGGAACAAGTATCAGAATAAAATGTGTACGGAATTTAATTACCTACGAACCGCAGGTAAAGTTTTTGACCCTACGGAGTATGCGGTAAAAAAATAAAAAACAACGGAATATTGCAGTATCTAAAAAAAAAAATCACCAATTACCTTCCAGTGTTGGCTTGAAATTGGAGTGTATACCAACCCTTCTTGAGTTTCTAACAGGTTACAGAGCAATGCTCATGAGGCAGGTACTATTTCACTGGAATACCTACTAGTGAGAGCGGATGTTCAATTTAAAATATCTCACCAACACAGTAGATACATTTCTTAAAGATGGCATGTATATAAACAAAGTAAGAACATAAGGCAGTAATAATCATATAAAAATTGAAATAAAACTGAAAAGAAAACAAATTTACATCCGCTTCGCTCGTTTCGTAGGGGGTGAGCTAATGAAGTCGGGATTTTATTTTCGTCAAAACGGCGTCGTCTTCGTCGTCGACGAGGACCTCATTCCTGTTGTCACATTCTTGGCCAGCACAGAATTTGCATAGGGCGCAACAATTGAGGCCCGCCTTTCTGCAGCCACACGCCCCCATACTGCCAGTTGTGCATCTGCATGAGATGGTCTTAAGCAGGTTTGGAGGAGCAGCGTCTCTACTCATCCTGATGGGTTCCAGTCCTCGAGCTCTTCTACACCAGTCCCACTCTGTCGGGTCTTTGACAATCCGCATCCACTCCATGACCTGCTGGTATGTCCTCAGGAAGTGGAAATGTGGTGCGTCAGTGGTCGGAGATAGTTTAGCCAGATTGAGCTTGGTGCTACTGGTCATGAATTTGCTGTGGCGAAGTGACTCAATGACTGTTCGTTACTGCCATCATATATGATTTTCTTCCTTGCTGCTGAAATTTCGTGGGGAGCGGCAGCAATCCCCGAACCTCTCCGCCTGCTCCAGCAATGATGGATCTTTCCTAAAAAGTTGGCAGAATTTTTTTCTGTAAAGATTAAAAATTATATTTATCGAAGTCTAGTAGCTAGCAGAGTAAAATTTAGTGCTCAAAATTGCTTAAGTAAATAATACCAAAGCAGGAAGTCAATAAACACATTTAATTTGACAATAAAATTTTTACAAATAGCTTTTTAAGCTCAACATTAATCCAGTGTTTTAAACTAGGATTCTTTTAAGTTTCAATGTCCTTTAAAATTCAATAATTCCGTTCTTCTTACAAGGGTAACTTGCTTCTCGTTGGCGGTCTTGATTCTCTGGGCCGTATAATTTCTTTATGCTTCCTTTACTAAAGATAATTTTAGGCTTCTTTTACTAAAGCCGTCTATCACTATGCTCCTTTCACTAAAGCATCTACACTCTTCTTTTTATAGAAGATATCTTTTGCCTCCATTTACTAAAGCCTTGTCTTAGTCCTTTTACTAGAGTCTCTTTATGCTGCTTTTACTACAGTTATCTCTATGCTACGTCTATAGAAGCTTCTCTATGCTGCTTTTACTACAGCCGCTGTCAGCTAAATTACTAGTCTCTTCTTCTATGATGATCTAACTACAAGTCTAGAAAATTTATTACATCTACTCTTCTATGCTAGAGATACTATTTAATAACTCCTCGTTGCTAACTTCTAACATAAATGAATACTCTGAATTTCTAAGATCCTAACTTTTCTTCATGAATAGATTTATCTAGGCCTATCTTGCTTCTATTAATTCCTACTAGGCTCAAAGACAAATTTCAATAAAACTTTACTTACAACAAATCGTTGAATTCCCCTGATGAACGCTTCTGGAAAGAACTCAATCACTTTTGACTTCGTTGTTTGTCCTTTGCCGTATTGCAATATTTGACAGAATTCTTCTTCGCCCGTTGCAAACAGTTTTCCTGGGCTTAGGGTTATTCTTCAGCGTTAGTTTTTCTCACGTCGTCAGACATATTCTATGAGGACCTATTTCTTCTAGTTAGCAGTAGTTATTGGCTCTCTGATTAGCAGTCGACTATATAGGCTTTTCATCCAGTATGGATCCTATGTTTGTATCATCACAGAAGTTCCCGGCAGTAGCTGTGTTCTTCGGGCAGTTAACGCTTTCGTCTGCAATCCAAATAATCCTATCGGCTTCTTACATCTACTTCGGGCAATCAATCCTTTTGCACTTCGTTCAGGGAATACTGGAATCGTCCTCAGCTTTCCGTCCGTAAGACTTGTATTTATTGGCCTTGCTATTATTTGGTTTTTGCCAAAATATCCAGGCAATCCGATAGTGACAGCTACTTTCGCTGTCGTCTCAGTGAACTTTAGTCTCGGCTAAATTGTGCGGGTATCTTCTCTTCTTTAGTTAGAACATGAGACTTTCTCACACCTATTTCGTTGGTGAGAATTTTAAGTGAACAGCAATTTCCCCTTGTCTTTTCTTGTCGAGGGGACCACGCAGAACTCACTGCCAAACTGGGCAGCGATTTTTCCCCGCATCTTATCACATCGAGGGGACGAAGCACTCTGCAGCGGACACATTACAACAATACTATCTCTCTTCGAGATAATCCCACGTGCCACGAGAAAACAATTAAACTTAGCTCAAGAAGGACTTATTCCAGCGAGCAGCAACAATAACTTGGCACCGTTATTAGAACATGAAAAAATGACAACCTTTGTAATTAAATCAATTACAGCCGAACAGTAAATTAAATTTGCTTTCACTGAAAGTTAGGGTTAAAAATTTTCAGCTCTGAAATTCTCAACTCGGAATTTCTACACATTCCAAACCCAAAAATGGTTGAAGTGGTGTCGCAGCCCGCTATTGTGTGCAGGAGCAAGATATAGCCTGTGGAGTTGAACTTGTAGGAGGAGGCAGAGTAGATTGCGTCTGGCTGTTTCCCTCTCGCTGGTTTTTTGAGGTTTACATTGTTGACCGCAGGTGTTGTGCCAGTCAGCAGGATGAGTAGGTCAATGTCTTTACCGATAATGACGACAACGTCGTACGTGGGGGAGAGGCATTAAGCTGTGTTAGCTATAAACCTGTCAGCATCTTCAGTTTCATGTCAGATACTCAAGTTGGGTTTGTATAAGTAGTAATATATGCACTATAGAATATGTCAAAAACAAGAGTTTGGCACACATGGCACACATTTGAGACATACGTTTTGTCCTTGAGAACGGTGTATAGTGAATGAAACAGTTGGGTCTTCGAGAATAAAATTTTTGGCACGCTTTGAGAATCAATGTTTATACTAAAAAAACAAGGATATACAATGTCCTTGAGACTGAATTTTCATGCTAGTTGAGTAGAATGTTTTGTTTGCAACATCGAATGATAGGTTCCGTGAAAGATTATAATTGTTTGATATACTTTTTTTATTCTTTAGAACTGAACGAAAAATCTTTGTCTTCGAGATGGAGACATAAAATATATGTAATAATAAAAGCTTACCTTAATTTGACTGATGAATTTTGGACTTCATGTTCTACATTAAATTCATTTTCTAAATTGTGGCCTAATTCTCCGTCACTAGAAGAAATTGTATTTGATTGAATTGGTTCGAAAATCATGTCAGTTATAGTATAATGTAGCTTAATTATATTTTCTTCACTGTAAATCCGATAATTAATAATTTCGAAATTTGATAAGTTGAACGTTATAAGTTCGTTAAGATTCGTATAGTAAATATTCATAAAATCTTCATGAAAAGGCATATGAATATTATTTTGTATTTCGAGTCTTTCAAATATTAACAGTTCATCATTTTGTGAAACAGTAATGAAATGGATGCTAATTTCTTCTAAAATTATAATATAAATAAAAACTTCAAACATTTTTCTGAGTGATAGAGATTAGGTTTAGAAGATTAACTTTTCGCTTACCAAAACGAGTGTGGAGATGTTCTGTGACTGACTGAAATGAGATGGAGTTATCATAGTGTCTGATGGAGAAATGAAAAATGATATGTGTGTAGCTGACTTGTTTTAAAAACAATAACAACAGATGGCTGCATACGGACTTCTGAGAACATCAAGTTCTTAATTCTATTTCCGGGAAGCTTGACAGATGTTGGCATAATTTTTTCCTGAAAACCATTTTGTGAAGAGATATTTAGAGAGCTTTTAATTTCCGTTAATCTGATACTTTATTAAGATGAGAATGTTTTCCAAATTCTACTCCCATCATTTTAATTTTAGTTTTAAATATGACTTCCTGGTTGGTTAAAACGCATGACGCTCTATATCTTTTTTGAGAAAAGAATTTTTCGGAAGAGAAAAGATAGATCTAAAAATGACTTTCTGATTAGGGAAAGCTAAAATTTAAAATGATTTCTTGTTTTATGTATTATTTTTGTTGTTATTGTTAATTTAGAGAGATATTATTTATCTTTTTTGTTTTTTTTTCCATTACAATGACAATATTTTGATACTCATTAAGTAGCGAATCGTTTTATGTTTTTCGAATTCTGTTCCCATCATTTAAATTTAGTTTTAGACTTCCTGCTTGGTGAAACGGATGACGCTCTATATTTTTTTGAGAAAAAATTTTTTTCGGAAGAGAAAATATAGATCTGAAAAAAATGACTTCCTGATTGGAGAGTTAAAATTTATAATGATTTCTTGTTTTTCTCTGTTTTAAAGGTTTTTTTTTTCAAAATATCTATATATTATTTTTGTTGTTATTTTTAATTTAGAAAGATATTATATCTTCTTTGTGTTTCTATTATAATAACAATATTTTGATACTCATAAAGTAACGAATCGTTTTGAAGGAAAGTTCATTTCAATGCAAAATATCAATACCTAATATTGAATAATATGAAAAGTTAATTTTCATTTAGAATTTTTTCTAAATAGAAGGATAATATCATTGGCTAATACATTTATTATTCTTATTAATGCTTTTCTTTATCTTGAGATATTTGATTTTATATAATCCATTTGTAAATAGATAAGTTTCACTTTGTTCTATCGATTTTCCAAAATCTTCTGCGAGATAAAAAAATAAAACAGTTCCGTATTTCTTGAGATCATCAAATCTTTCGAGAAATGGATGGAGGGAAGTTTCTCATAAGCCAGTCAAGAAAAAATGTAATTAGATAGTCGTATCGCAAAAATTCTGGTTCAGTGACTCAATAATGCTCGAAAAAATTAAAACAGTTAATGAGACTATTTACTAAATGTGAAAACAGCTGCATAACTTTTAGTTTTCAAAAAATCTACTTAAAAAATTTATGGCTACATAATTTGTTAACCAATCACAGAGAAGTTGTAGGATTGTGATAAGGGTCTGTTGTCCTACATTCAAAACTGTATATAAGTCTCACTCGATCTACAGAAATTATCCTGTTCCTGACCACTGAAGGATGGCCACTGAAGGATGCTCTTCAATGATCGAGATCGACTAGGCCGAGGAATTTTTTGATGTAAGTATAACTTATGCTTATTTTTTTCTCCTTATCGCTGTTATTGAAGATTAATATCTAAAAAAGATAAAAGAGATTAATTGAAATGTTTAGGTTTGCTTTTTTTTTAATAATTCTAGTTAGCTCCTGGAACACAGCTCCCAGAGCATACATACCATTTGGTAAGAGGTCTTTATCCAGGCATGCATATTTAAGCGAACTGTGCATAAACACATTCGAAAATACATCGAAATTGGGTCTCCTCTGCTATTCTACATCAGAGAATAGGACGAATTGCTGACATGCTGAAGCAAGTGGAGATTTCCAGCCAAACAGCGTAAAGAAGGGATCCACTACAACTCCAGTAGGTGCCATAATTTCTCTTACTGAGGGGAGAAAATCCGAAATTAGATATTCTCAGGAGTCGGGAGCAAAATTTATCTTTACTTACTAAGATGCCTCAATCTCCTTGATCAAGTCGATGTTCGAAACTCTGACAAGATATCTCTCCAAAGAAATTAAGAGCGCGATCGAAGCCCTCTCTTTACGTTTAAAAGAAAATATCTGGGAGGACAGAGACGATTTGCCATCTTCATCTTTGAAACCGAGCAGCACCACTGCGAAGGCGACGAAGAAACCACAAGGAGTTCAACGTCCACGCAGCATGGAGATTCTACAAGGGCAGTTTGACGAGGAATTTAATTGAGGGTCCGAGAGCGTTATCCAAGATGGACGAAGCATCAACAACGCAGCAAAGAAAAAGGAAGTAGGAGGTCGACGTCCATGCAAAACGGAGCTCCTACGAGTTTTGCTGTCGGACGAAGAAGTGAGCGAAATCGGAGGATCCGAGAGCATTTTCCAAAGACCGGCAAATGGTTACTTACTAATAGAAAGGAAAGATATTGAGATAAATACATGCTTTTTTATTTACAAATTTGCTTTTGTCTGACTTTTTGCTCACTTCTATTTTTTATTTTTTATTTTTTATAAATGCTTATGTACATAGTAGAATTATGGATTTGAATCGACCATCAACTTCGGATGTAAATTTGAATCTATTGGAAAGTGATGATATTACTGACAGCTCGGCATCGGACGTAATTTTAAGAGACAGTTGGGAGTCGGATTCTAATTCTGACTACGAAATAGTAAATCAAACTAAGGTCTCACTTTTTGGAAACCCGATTCAGATAAAAAATGTCATACGTCGTCCGGTACGACGCTTTCATTCAGAAGCCAGTGAATTTCATGTATTGATGAGGATTCCTACATTTGATGAAATCCATTCGATTAATTTAGAAAAGATTCCAGTAATGAAATTAGTGGAAATGCTATTTATGTATCCCATGAACAGATTGTTGGAAGTTTCGTGAGAAAGAGACATATTTGGAATTTCGATTGAGAGCAATTCTTTCGAACGACCAGCCTGGCTGTCTTTCAGAAGAAGAGATGCATTTAACATTGATCAAATTATTGCATTGTTGGAACACTCGGCACAGTCCAACAAAGTACTTACTTTCAATTAAGAGTTAAGAGTAAAAATTGTTAAAGTACTTATGCCGGCTGGTGGTAGATATAAGAAAAAGGGTAATGTTTCTTTCATCGAGTGGCTCAGAGCAAAGAAATCAATAATTAAAATTGAAAACATGAACAATGGAATATATTTGGCACGTGCTTTGGTGACAGCTATTGCAATTGCTGAAAATGATTTGATGAAAACATCCATTGTTCTTGGCCAATCTGTCCAGTTTGAACGTGCATTGGTGCTACATAAAAAAGCTTCCGTTAAAATTGGAGCACTCGCAGGCTTAGAGGAGGTACAGCAGTTTCAGAATTATCTCCATAGCAAATTTCAGATATATGTGATTTCGAAAGAGGATGGAGACCAACCAATTTTTGTAGGTCCTGAAAATGAGCGTAAAATTTATCTGTATCTGTACGATTCTCATTTTGCCGTGATAACAAAATTAACTGGATTTTACGGCACACCCTATTTCTGCTTAAAGTGTTTCAAAAAATAATGGAGAAAGAACAGTCATCATTGCACTTTTTACTGTTGGGCATATAAATATATAGGTATATAATATTGAAAAATGGCACTAGTGTGAATATTGTCGCTGTTGGTTTAAAAATCCTCAATGTTTTGAAAATCATAAGGCTCTTTCCTATTCGAAGGGTGCTATGAAACTCACTATCTGTGAGCAATTTGTGAAATGCGAATGATGTAATAGAGAAAGAGATATGCTCTCTAGAAAAACCCATTTGTGCTTTTTCAACTATTGCAACAACTGCAAAATGCAGGTGGAATCAAATCATCACTGTTTCATGAAAGTAATCAAACTCTCTAAAATTGATGATGATGTTAAAATACACGATTCGTATTTTACGATTTTGAATGTCGGATGGAAGATGTGATTGATAAAGACAAACACGATGAAGAGATCGTGGAGCATTCTGTGAATCCTAGCGTAGCGCAAATTTCTTGTGATATATGTAGAACAACCACGAGCGAATATTGCTTTTCTTGTGCTCCCCAAACGGGGATGAAATGGAGAACATTCTTCAGGGATGAAGCTCGTTATGAATTTTGTAGCTGGTTATTGAAAGAATACAACGATGTAGAAGTTACTTTTATTGGGCATAATTCCAAGGGCTTTGACAACCATTTCATTTTGCAATATTTCATTCAAAATAACCTGAAACCAAAACTTATATTTGATGGCAACAAGATATTATACATGCCAATTGGAAGGATTTGCTTCCTCGATTCCTTCACTTATTTTTCAACTAGCCTGGCTACACTTTCTAAAATGTTAGAGATCGAGGATCCATCTATCAAGAAGGAATATTTTCCATATCTCTTCAAGAAAAGAGAGAATTTCGACTATGTACGACCAATACCGGCATCTCACTATTATAATCCCCAATCAATGAAGCCGGAGGATTTTCTTAAAATTCGATGACTGGTATAAAACTCAAGGCAATGTAACCTTTGATTTTTGGAGAGAGATTAGCCAATATTGTATCTGCGATGTGCAGATCTTGCAACATAGTTGTTTGAAATTCAGGGATTTGTTTGCCAAAGTTACTGGCCACTGCCCTTTTCGAAATAGCTTTACCGGGGGGCGCAATGGATCGTGAGACAATGATGTCGGATGAAGATGAGGAAGTCACTCCATCGTGGGACCGTATGCTGCATATGATTCTTCCCAAAAACTATCGTAACCAAGGACAGGCATTATTCGAACAGTTGAAATCCCACCATGAACTGAAGTTGCATCCATCGAGTGGAGAGCTGATTGTTTGGAACACGAGAATTCCGGATACTAACATCGTGGAATTAATCAACTACATTTCACGACCAGCACGTTTTGACAATCCCAAACCGAGAGGTTGGCCAGAATTCAAAAAAAATCTAATCGATCTTAATGTCACAAAAGATTATTTCGGCAATGCAAAAGAGTGGCGGGATATTGCGCGTCAAATGAAATCGGCACGTCTCAGTATAAAACTAAGAGGTTTAGACATATCGGGACGTCCCGGAGTCGTTGATGTCAAAGGCGAGCAATCTCTGTCCCACTGTCCCAAAAAAGCGAAAGCATTAACATCGGCCGATGTCTCCCCTCCATTCGAAGAAGTCTTACAGAGTTCGAAAACGTACGAAGATTTCAAAGAATATTAACACTTTTCTTCGTGAAATCTACTTTGATCCAAAGCAACACGATTCTTTCGGAGGGATTGCGAAATTATACAGAGCTGTAAAACAAATTCGTCCCGATATCACTATCAGACAAGTAAGAGACTGGCTGAAATCCATCGATATATATACTCTCTTTCGTCCCGTTCGATATCGTTACCCGAGAAATAGAATTATGGTAGGAGGTCCTCATCAGCAATGGCAGATCGATCTGATCAATCACACATCACTCAGTCGTTCCAATGACGGATATAAATTCCTACTGACAGTTATCAATGTATTTTCTAAAAAGTGTTTCATCATTCCTTTAAAATCAAAAAGTTCAAATCATGTTATAAAAGGTTTTAGATCACTTCTCGAATCAGGCAGAATGGGAATACCAGATTTTCTACAGACAGACAAAGGTAAGGAATTTCTAAACCGTAAATTTCAGAATCTTTTAAAGAATATGACATTCATTTTTTCACAACTCAATCCGAAACTAAAGCTGCCATTGTGGAACGCTTTCACTGCTCCTTAAAATCGTTGATGTTTAGATATTTTTATTAAACTGGAAGTTATCGATACGTCGATGTTTTAGAGGATATAGAAGAGGCGTACAACAACATTTATCATTGCAGCATTAAAATGACTCCCAACGATATCAGCGAGGCTAACCAATCACAAATTTGGAAAAACCTCTATCATTCTCCCGACTCCGCCGCCTCTTCCTTCTCGATCCTCCGAGCTGGTGACAGAGTACGTGTTAGCAGTGTACGCAGAGCTTTTGCTAAAGGATACACAGGCCACTGGTCAAAATAGGTTTTTACAATCGATCGAGTTGGGAAAAGAAATCCCCCAGTTTATATTCTATGTGATGATATGGAAGAAGTCATTGAATGAACCTTTAGAATTACATTCTATCCGTTAGAATTACAGTCAGTTCTCAAACAATATCACTCCGATTACCCTGTGGAGAAAATTCTAGGCGAACGAGGTCGGCGATCTACGAAGGAGTACCTAGTTCGATAGCTCAGCTACAGTTCCGAATTTGATAGCTGGATTGATGCAAAGACTCTTCAACCTCTCACAAGGTATGGATAACTTTTACATTACTTTACCGAGTAATTCCAGCGCTCTTTATTTTCCAGACAATACACTTACCTCTTTCACTACAAAACTTCCAAAACGAATAGAACTGAATGATAGTTATTAATGTGCAATCACTGAAATTCAGTATCCTAATACACGGCACAGTGTTTCGGAGCTCGAAGGAAATTTTATGATTACCAAAAATCCCTCCATTTTAGTCCAATTACCTCTTAGACGAAACTATAGGAGCACGCAAGGCATGATTAATACTTTTCAACGAATGATTGCAAATCATACATTTCAACAAATCTTGCAATATGTTACATTCGTTTACAACGATGCTAACCATACTGCCGTCCTTTCTATTCCTCGAAATTCGGAAGTCACTTTGTCAGAATCATTGGCTGAAATTTTAGGATTTTACATCAGTGTACTAGAATCCCAACGAGACTTATTAGATCCCTCTATCAGACTCGTCACTATTCGAGTTAGTATACAACCTCCTAACTCGACAAACATCGATACAAGTTCGATTCACTCTTTTTATCTTAAAGTCACCATCGATCCCGTCAACCCTCCAGAGACTAATGATCTGAGCATTGCTCCTGGTCATTACTCAGATCCGGAAAAGTTTACTAAAGTTGTTAACGATGTTATCGAACATTGTTATAATGAGGAAACTGGAATTTGAATTTCTTTCAATCCCTTTTCTCGCAAAGTCACTGTACACATATCGGAAAACTATCAATTGCGCCTCTCGAAACATCTTTCGGGATATTAGGTTTTGGAGGAGAACAAGACTTCTACCAAACCAGGGAAGCACTTTCAGTCCTCGATCTGTACGGAGGATTTTATTGTATATATATTTATTTGGATATTGTGGAAAGCAGCATTGTCGGAGACACAATGGCTCCACTACTACGCATGGTCCAAGTTCGAGGCAATGACGGAGATCTCATCACGGAATTCTACACCAATCTCTATTATCGATCTCTACTACGACATTCTTTCGAAACTATTTCTAATCATCTGCGCGATGATGCTGGATTTACTATTCCTTTCAAGAGAGCACGAGTGATAGTGCAACTGCATTTTCGTTCTATTCGCTAAAAACAAAAACAATGGTTCGTCGTCTCCCCACTCCTTACTACTGCGACTCTTTAAAATGTGATCAATATTACGCTAACCAAGCAGGTCATTGCGAAAAACCAGTGTTATCGGACGTCGATATCAGCATGCACACTGGTTAGGAGGCCTGTTCTCTTCTCTCTCGCGATGGGTTCAACCTTTCCTCAAACAAATAGCTATCACTGCAGGACAGTCGGCCTTGCGTCGCGGAACTCGACTAATACACGATATCGAACAGGTAACGCCCTTAAAAGAGGCCGCAAAACGAGATTTCATGAGACTGTCTATGATATACTTTCGTCTGCAGCGTTTCAATGAGGAACCCGAAAAAGGAAACGGAAATGCAACGGTGGAAATGCAGTAACTCCCTCTAGGAAACAACAACGTAAGATATGCAGATACCATCGTCATCAAAAGTCAGAAGGAGACATTTTTCAATCGCTAGCATAACGGCATCCTCCAGGCAATTCCTCCATCTAAAGAGCTGCGAATGTTTTCATAATCAATTAGACCTCTTTGCTGTACCACCAACAACAATTTCTATCGATAATACTTTAGATAGCGAATTCTATCCCATCTCATCGCTGAGTGACAGTGCACCGATCGAATTTCTAGTGAATGGTGCAACTGAGGAATACTTGGATCTTTCACAAACTCTTCTTCACCTACAAGTTCAAATTGTCAAAGGAGTCAACAATGAAGCAATTGCAGCTGCTGACAAAGTAAGTGTTGCCAACCTCGTATTCGTATGATTCGAAACAAAAATTCATTCCATCACCCTCTGAAGCCAGACTTTGAGAAACACACAAACATTCACAGTTACCTCTCACTTCATACCATTACCAATAAGTTTCTCTCCAACGAAGACTTCTCACTCAGTTATAAACATTATGCCCAAGGAAATACTTTATTTGCATTTGATATTAACCCGGACAGTCTGGTCAATGAGGACCATCTGCAACTTAATCATCAAGGCACAGTGCGAATCAATCCAACATTTCAGAAGTCGCTCCCCAAAACAGTGAATGTGATTTTTTATCACATCATCACGATAATTTCATAATCTTCAAAATATAAAGTACTGAAATAAACCACTTCTCTATCATATCTTCAGAAACATCAAATCTATATTTCAACCCAATGACGGGCCTTCTTCAGGATAAAATATAAATACAAAATACAGTAAAGATAAAGAGAAAGAGGAAAGAGAAAATACATCTTCTTTCCCTTTCATTTTATCGATAAAATATTCAGACAATTTTTTAAGAACAGAAAAATTGTGAATTCTAACAATCAAATGAAATTTAAAAAAAGCTTTGTTAAATGTATAAATTTACCAGTAGGTTTGAAAGTAAACAAACATGTTAAGGATGTGTGCATGAACAACGACACCAGTATCATTTTCCACAAAGAGAACACCTTATTCAAGAAAAAGAGGATTAGAAAAGAAAATTCTCAATTGAATAGAATGGGGGTGGTATATGCTTTACAATGCAGAGATTGTAAGGACATATATATTGGCAACACGGGCAGAACTTTGAAAGAACGGGTCCGCGAGCACACCACTGCATATGACAACAGAGACGACAAAATTTCAGAATGGGCAGGACACTGTATGAGGAACAACCATTGTCCTGACCCCATCGTACACATTGTATTCAATGTTAAAGACGAGGTGAAACGATTCAAATTGGAATTAAACAAAGTGTCTAATTAATAGTTGTGAATGTATCAACAGAGATAAATCTCTTAAAGTAAATGCGGTATCCTTAAGTATTTTCAAAAAATCGTTATTACACAACAAGAAAATTAGAGAATTTTTGATTTTAAAATAATCCTTATCTGGTTCATTCACTTTATATTGTTTTGTTTTGTTACTGATTGTTTTTTGGCTAAAAGTTATGTTATTATTACGTGATTGTTATGATTATTAGACGATATATGTCAGTTGGTACGTTTTTTGTAATTATTACAATTTGCTTTGTATCTTTATGATTATTACTTTATATTCGATCATGATTTGAAAGGGAAAGA